>JACEEZ010006635.1:0-17207 GCA_016584305.1 Chionoecetes opilio
AGAGGGGGGGCAAGAATGGTAAGTCCCACAGCTGAGGCAGGTAATTCCACAGGTGGGCAGAAAACCCTCGGGGTCATCGCAAAGGCGTCACCAGGAGGCCTGAAGGGATGAAGCAGGTAGCCAAGGTCAACGGGAAGACTTTCCCGCCGGACCACCAAGTCCGGCCCGCTAGAGGGTCATAGGAAAAAAAGTAAGTGTGGTTTTTTTTTTTTTTGGGGTTTGATTTTTTTTTGATGCGGAAACTATATCAGTATGCAGTGACAGTAAAAGTTTTTTATTTTTATGTAAGTCAGCCATAAAAACAAGAGGGTAGGGCCTATTCCGGGTTTTTGGTAATAAACTGTCTTGCAGCAGTGGTGGGAAGAAGAAAAGAGGCGGAGAGGTAAGGTCCCGCGCTTGGCAGGCCTTTAGGGATTTTCACTTTTCACCCTTCGGAGTTCCGGGGGTTAGAATTGGGTCATCATCCCCCTGTTTGGTGCACCGCCACTATGGTGATTTGGCTTGGCGCTCAATGTAACAACATAAAGTAGACGGGTTGCATTTTTTCTTTTCCCGAAAAGTCTTTGTTTATCTTAATGAGAAATATAAACATCCGTCGCGGACTGAATATGAACTCAGGCTCTAACGCTGAGAAGTGTTTTTGAACCTGAAGTGTGGCATATAAGGGAAAATTTGCCTTTCTTTTGTAAAGTATTTTTTTTCCCCGTAATTTGAAATTTCAGGGCTGCATGATAAATTACACTGGACAACAACATTTTTTTGTATGGGATGGAAAAGCGTTTTTAGACTAATTTGGGTACGCTGTTTTCAAAAAACATAACCGGGTTTTGCTGTATCCGTCAGGTTTTTGAGTTACAGAAATACCCCCATTCCCTAGAAGTAGGATTCAATAAAAATTTACAAAAATCATTTATATTTTTTTCACTGAATGCCCCAATTCCATTGTCTTAACATGCCTTTTCGAAGAGGTGGGTAGGCTGCAGACTGAAATCTGAGGTTTTGCTGTCTGTAGCTGATTTGTATAGCGATTGATTGGGGTGGTTTTTTTTGGGGTTTGGTTGGGGGCTAGTTTGTGGTTTGGGGAGCCGTTGCTGCGCGCAAAACAAAGGGCACGCGCTCTTGAAAAACGACTTTTTTAACACAAATAGCCCAGGGCGAACCCAAACACATCACGCCGCAATCAAACGCTATACAAACTAGCTACAGACAGCGCCCTTTAGAGGAAATTGCACCCTACCACCTCTTACAAACTCGATAAAAAAGTACTTTAAACTAAAATTTTTGTTTCTTTCTTTTTTCAGTTAAAATGAGTAGACTTTCCTTTACCAATACCCAGACAATTTTGTTATGTCGTGGTCGGTATCCCAAAAAAGATCAACAGCGAAGTGTATCTACGGCAGTGAAAAATGAAGGCCCGGGCCCTACTTTCACTACTTGGGGTGAAAGGTGGGGGACCAAGGAAAGAGCGGGCACCCCCACATCGTGCACAAGCTCCCACTAGCTTGACTCAGGGTTTGGTGGGCAAGCGCGCGAGCTTCCTTTTGCGGGCCATGATATGGCGTGAGCCGCAAAAATCTTTATGATGTTTGTATTTTCGCACAAGGCATGGGGGGTTCAAAGGAAGAATAAAGGCCACATCAAGTACGCTGCCCGGGGTCTCGCTCGTAAAACCTGTCCCTATGATGACGAGAACCCCGTTCCAACGTCCAGTGATCAGAACAAACTGAAGCAGGGCGAAGAGGATGGTGACAACCTTTTGAACCCGAAATCAAGAACAAAACCCACCCCCTTCTAAAACCAGGGAGAGTTAAATTTGTAAGAGATCTTCGCTGTAAAAGGCAAAGGGAGAGCGTTGGATCAAGGCGAGCAGTGGAATCTATTTGAACAAAAACAAATATCCTTTTTCAGAGAACGTCAAGCGACAGGCTCAGTCTTTGAGATGGAAGACACGTTTTGACATTTGCGGGGGACATAAGGTCGTTGAAAGAACTTGGGGGACACGATTCCTGAACTGGCGCCTCTTCATCGCTCGGGGAAGAACAGCTTTAAAAGGTGTTTTTCTCCCAAAGGGAACAAGAAACCATCATCCCAATGGCCAGCGTTCGGGATGAAAAAGACCTATAGACTTGGGCAGTGCTTTTTAAAACAATACTGATTTTAACTGGCAATCTCGGAGACTTTAAAGTGGGGCGCTGTTGTTAGGGTGAGTCAGGCTACACGAAATACATGTCTTCCTTTTTTTGGGATAGCAGAGACGACAAAGAATCCTGGGCGAAGAAGATTGGAAAGAGCGGACGGAGATGTCTGGTCGATACAACGTGAAGCATTCGCCCTTGTGACCCCCGCCAAGATTTTTCCCTTCCCCATACATAAAGCTCGGTTTAGAAGAATTTTGTACGGGCAAGGGGTCTGAAAGGGCGTGGGTTTTTTTTACCCGAAAGGGGAAGTTTGGCAAAAAAAGTCGGAGGCTAAGATCAAAGGGGGTTTTGTTTGGGCCCCAAATCCAAGAGGTAATGAAGGGCGAAACTTTTTTCCCCAAATCTAAACCCCAAAGAGCTGGCAGCGTGGAGGAGTTCAAACTGTGAGGCAACTTTTGGGGGAAAAGAGCGGCGGACAACTCTGAAGAAAAGTGCCGCAAATGCGGGGGTTTAAGGAAAAATTGGGTCCAGGAGTCCCGAAGATCCAAATTTTCCACAAAGCACCGAATTCTTCCCTGAAAATTTGGGGGCGTCTCGGGCGGCACGGCGAGCGATTCAACCAAGAGATTTCATCTGGAGAGCGTTTTCCAAGGGGGGCACAAACCCCAACATGATGGGGGACTTTTTGGGTCCCGCTCGTGAAAAATGACACAGAGCAGCACAAACGCAAAGCCAAATGCCAAAGATTTTTAAACATTTTAGTAGAGTTTTGGTAAAATTTTTAAAAATTTTGAAAACATTTTATGATGAAATAAAGAATAAAGAATTTTGTTTAAATTTTTTGAAATCCTGACTTTTAGGAATGGGGGTATTCTGTAAACCAAAATCCTGACGTGATCGCAAAACGGTTAGATTTTTGAAAAACAGCGTACCCAAATTAGTCTAAATCCTTTTAAAATTTCCAGTAATAATTTTTTTTTTAAAGGGGTTGGTGTTTTTTTTTTGGGGGTGTAAGGGAGAATTTTTTGTTTAGATCAAGGAATATTTGTCATCCTGAATTAGAATGTGATTTTGAACTGATCTACAATTTTTTCGTAAAAAAATAAATATTATACTCCCAGAAAATTTTCCCAGAAAGGGCAACTTAGGTGCTTCATGAAAGCAGCACTAGAAAGTGATACACTAATTAGGTAGTTGTTTTGGTCCAATGCTGTATCATCACAATACTTCTTTTGCCCTAATCTCCCAAACACCGACCCCTTTCAGTATGGTTCCCCGGGAGGACTCCCTTTAGGTGGTTTTACCTGTGCGGGTTGCGCTCAATAATGGGAGAAAGAAGTCCCTCTTGGCGTTATACTTCATGTGTGGGGTTTCATTTTTCCTGTCGAGACCCCTTATCCTTCTGGAGCCCGCAGGTGGGTCGTACCAATTTTTTAAACGGAAGTAATAGCTTGAGTTTTACCGTTTGCGTTAAATTTTTAAAAAACCTTCCACGAGATCAACCAAACCGGTGTTCCAAGCAAGGAGTCAAGGACCCGTGGAGAATGGTCTAAGCAAGAATGGAAACGAAGGGGTTTTAAAAAGGATGAATTATTTGGTAATATATTTATTCTGACAGATTTCCCATCCATTTATTTGAATGCAAGGTCAGCATTAAATAAACGGACTTGTGTAGTAAAATTTGCAAGTTTAAAAATATCACGGAAAAATTTGGGCTAAGTATCAACGGAGGGGGGGTTTACATTTTGATTGAAGGCGGAGATATAAGGACCCTACAGGACAAAATCTGAATTATAAATATTCAAGACATAAACTGGAGCATCAAAAATGGTGATTGGCAAGGACGGTATCTAACAAAGGTTGGATAACAGCTGGATCAGAAACTAAATGACTGACCCCAAAAACGACAGCACGTTAAGCCGGGGAGACCAAAGAGGGGTGTGGATAGATTCAACTTATAAAACTGTATAAGCAGCAACGTGATAAAGATTCCAGTACTGTGACTCAAAGTTTGTGGGTTCGAGGGGGGTGACAGGATTTGTTCCGATGTGAAAATTTGAAGATAATGTTACAAATGTACACACACAAACACACACACACACACACACACACACACACACACACACACCACACACACACACATGCCCCATGCACACACACAAACACCACACACACACACACACCACACCACACACACACACCACATGCATACACATTACACACACAAACAAAACACTTAATTAAATCCGCTAAACGCCAGCACGTGACTCCTATACTCTTAATGGATTGGCATCACATATATATTGCTTGAAAAAAATATGAGGAACTAATCCTATTTGTTTCCCTCCTCCACGTTACTCCTGTGCAGGTGGTGAATGGCTGTGGTGATCTTCTCACATAGTGGCAAAGTGGCCATCCACTGACGCCTTCCAGCTAGTGTGAGGTTTACACGGCGGAACTGTATCCACTAAGTACGCCTCCCTTGCCGTGGGATGACTAATTCGTTTTCCATGATAGGGGCCATGGCCTCCCATATATCAATGACATTTTGGTAACGTATTCCCGCATCAAATTCTCAGCTCGTGGTTTTCCTTATTCCATCTGGTTAAACGGATTTTGAATAGGATTTTATTTCTTATCATGCTCGTTTTCTGTCTACAAGATGTTATGTCACAAAAACTTTTTCCCCCCAAGGCATGAGCAGGGGTGGGGGACCCTCAGCGCTGTTCGGGTCTGTGTCCTTGTGGCGGTCGCCTCACGCTGCTGCTCCCTTAGACTCGACACAGAACTATCTGAACCACCAACTTCTCAACCACAAAGTAACGAGGAAGAAGGGAAGAAAAAAGTTTTACAAACAACAGTTGTGAGCCGAAAGAAACCACAAAAGGACTTGAAATTTATCTTATGTCGGAGAAGATGATATGTGATGGAGGTCATCTTTCATTAAACGCGAACAATCAACACTAGGGGTTTTCATTTCAAAGATGAAACAAACTTACGATGGAAAAAATACCCTGAAAAGTTGCAGATGACTGCCAGTTGTTTCCAGATACCATTGGACACGTTATAGTACTAAAAATATAAGCTTACCATTAACCTGAAGCTATTTGATAAGCATCTGCCGTACCGTCTGCCAGTCACGGCAGTGAAAAGTATGTGAGTCATTACTTCATCACAGGACACTAAAACCAAGGTAGTGCAACACGTTTCTCATGTATCGTAGAGAGTGCCCCTGATAGATTGTTGTTGCAGTTTTTTGTGAATTTTATATTGATATGTCATTTTTTCACACTCGTAGTTGCATGGAATATTCTTGTGATAGATTTCACACTGAGCTTTTTAGGGGTTAAGTAGTGCAGACACAAACCACAGTATATCTCTTTGCACTGTAGATGTTGCTAGAATGGCGTTTACTGGTAGTGTCTTTCGAAATGTAATTTTGTAGTTTAGGATTGTAACTAACAGTTAATTAAGTCATACCTCCGTGTAGAACTAGGATCATTAAAAGAGAACATGATAACACGGGTCAAAAAAAAAAAAAAAAGTTCTGGCATGTGAACTTTAAAGAACAGTTTTAGACTAATTTGAGGTGCTGAATTTAAATTGATATTATATGTTCTCTATCACATCACGTTTTTGCGCTATAGGTATATATTCCAATTTTCATGAATTTCAAGAAAATTTATCCTTTCTATTAAGTAGTTTAGCAAAAAGGGCCTGATTATATGGTATTTTTAATTCAGTCTCCCAATAAAAGGAGAAATCTTCGTTTTCTGAACATGCAGAACATTCCCAGTCTTATGATTACGAAAGTAAACAAAACACTCTCAACTTGCACAGCAATCGTCCGCAGGTAGTGTTTATTATTGTAATTTTACATGAATTGAGTGTATTTATTGTATTTCTCCGTTTTTTTTTTTGTGAAACAAATGCCTAAGGTGGAGGTGGTTTGGGTAGCAAATTAAAAGGAACAACTCAGGAGCTAACACCTCTTTTTTCTTTTATTTGTCCGCAGTTGGGTTGCCTGCTCTAACAATGGCTCTACATCTAACAGAAAAAGTGCCAATGACCAAATATATTTGCTACATCTGTGGAAGCTTTACTTGAAGACTCAGGGCGCACAACATTACTGACCTTTGTTAAGAGAGTGTATTGGCGTACTTCTCAAAGGTAGCACTTGGAGACCAAGACAAGCAGTGGGCTCCTCACAAAGTGTGCAACACTGGTTGAGACTTTGAGATCAATGGTCTCAAGGGAAAGAAGGCTTAAAACTTAAGTTTGGAGTGCCTATGGTTGGAGAAACCAAAGAAATCATTAGATGACCTGCTATCTGCCTTGTCAATGTAAAGGTTTCAATAAGAAAAACAAGAAATATTTGCAAATACCAAGTATCCTTCAGCTATTCGACCAGTACCATAGTGAAGAAATACTGTACCAAATGTACTGAGCTTCAAAAAAATGATGAAACAGATCTTGCTAAACCTGCCTCCCACTGATGAAGAAGACAACTAGATATCTTTTCAGCCATCGGCTGAAGATGTGACAAAAACCAATTCTTGTTTACTCAGTCTGCTGTGAATGATTTGGTAGAGATTTTTATCTACCAAAAGAGTTGGCTGAAGTGTCTTCAAGGAGCAAGAGAATCCGATGCTGAAACCCGGCACAGGTTGTTCATTTTATCGTCAAACAGGGAAGAGAATGCGTAAGTAGCTTCATCAAGCTGGCCAGATTGTCTATTGTATGATGTAGAAGGGACTATTCCTGTTTATGGGACTGCAGCATATGACAGGGATTGGAGGCTTTGTATGACAGTTCCAAAGAGTTTGAAATGGTCTGTTTACACAACGGAAATAAGTAGGCTCTGTACCAATAGGTCATTCGGTAACACTTAAAGAAAGATTATAACAAACACAAGATGTCCTAGTAGAGGTTGCAAATCATGTTATGGTGTTAATTTGTGTCGATTTGAAAATGTGAAACTTCTTTGATAGGTCAGCAAGGAGGGGACACAAAATACCCCTGTTTTTGGTGTACTGCGGACAGTAGAGCTACAGCAGAGCATTGGTGAAAAAGAATGGCACTAGCGACAGAGGTTTAGGCATCTGGGCGAAAGAATGTCATCAATGCATCCTTAGTGGATAGGAAGAAGATTGTCTTTTGTCCCTCCCTTGCACATAAAACTTGGATGATGAAGCAGTTCGGTCAAGCCTCTCGATCACCAGAGAGACTGCTTCAGCTATAATGTTTTTCAACTTTTCCTGGTCTTAGTGAAAGAGAAGAAAAAAGGCTGGAATATTGATGGACCTCAAATAAGAACACTAATGAGAGATCCAAAATTTTACACAGCAATGAATGGAGACAGAGAAAGAGCTGGAAGCATTTTGTAATGTGGGAATAATTTAGGAATAAGAAAGCAGGACAACTATGAAGAGAGTCTGAAGAAGCTATAATGAGCCTGCGAGATCTTGTGATGAGAATGAGTATTAAGGTTCATATTTACACAGCCATTTGGACTAAGTTTCCGGAGACCGTTGGGGATGTGAGCGAGGGAAACAAGTGGAGCGTTTTCATCAGGACAATTAAAACAAATGGAAAAAAAACGGTATCAAGGCCCGGTGGGACCACATATGAGGCGGAATATTGCTGGAGCGTGGATGAGAGACAACCCAGAAGCTGTACTCAGAGATCAGCCAAGAAAAAAAAATTTCACATAAACTGCTACCTGCCAGTGATCTGTGAACCATAATATGTTATTGTTTATATTGCTATCAATTCTGTCACTATATTGAATTTACTTGTACATGGACTCGTTAATCTTTGAATTCCTTGATACGAATATATACAAAATGTATTACTAAAAATCACGTTTTTTATCTTGAAACCTTCGCTATATAGGCTGATGAGCATTTTATCATAAATTGAAAAAATGCTAATCGAAAAAAATCCTGATGTGATAGACAAATAAATTGAGTTCATATCGTAATCAACGCAGCCCCAATTAAGTTAGAATTTGTTTTTTTGAAACCTTGTGCGAAATATAGTTGTTGACCAGTGAATATGATAGAAAAGCTGCGAATCGTCCAAGAGGATTCTGTGACTGAATAAACATAATTAAGATGGTGGAAGTTTGTAGAGCAAATTAAAGAAATGATATAAGATACACATAAACTTTCTTCATGGTTTATTAATTAACGTTTATAAATAAATCTTTATGAAAGCCATGACAGAGCTGCCGAACAGAGGCAAAATACACCAAATAACAGAAATGTACCTTTACTTCCACCAACATTATAGTGAAATACTTATTTTATCAGATCACTGACCATTATGTATGAACCAATTCATGGATAGATAAACTTAAGAACTGTCAGAATTCAATCGTTAAATTGTAGTTATTGATTTAGGATGGAGTTTGATTGTCTTGAATGTTGAAAGGAAGGAGAAACAAAGGAGCTGAAGTAAAATGGTATAGCTTTGGGATGTTGCATTCCTTTGGGAATTTAAACCCTTCTTCTATGGGACAAAAGTCAAATGATGGTTTGGTTCCCGGGGGGAATAAAAATTTTTGACAGCCAGAATTGTACTTTGCTTTCCATATTGCATGGCAATGCAAGGGTGTTCCCCATTACAGTTGCGAACTCAAGGTTAGAGCACGTATAAATTTAAATGTTAAAGTTGTTTAAATTAAATTTTTAGGAAAGAGATGGCAAAATGGGTTTATAATAGGGTAGCAGATGATAAAAACAAACTCAGCAACTACGTCGTAAGTGCAAGCACGAAAAATTGTTTTAAGGAAAAATTAGAAAATTTCATGAAAAATATAGGTTGAAGGATCTAGGATGGGTAAACTGAGCTGCCCTTTTGCTTATCTGGCCTTATGAAATCCCAGGGGTTTTAGTTTTATAGGGAGCCCCGGGGACGAATGGGTTGAAAAAATATAATGTTTGAAAAAGTTGACTACGTGAAACCCTGACGTGTGTCACCCCTGACCGAGGAAGCTAGCCCCCGGTTTTTTTGTCCAAATTTTTCTGGGTGAAAATTTTTGGTAAGCATCGTTAACTGATAGCCGTTGTTTCAAAGCAAACAAACAAACTTTGCACTTAATTATTACAAATTATTTTTTTTATTATTATTGTTTTTATTTTATCATTTATTTTTTTTATCATAAATTTAAGAAATTTGTGTAACAATACAAATTTTCGGTTTAAAAAACCTTTAATATACGTAATATATATATATATATATTTATATAATTATATATAAATATATTTTTTTTTTATTTATATATTTTTATAATTATTTTATATTATATATATATATATATAATTATATATAAAATTATTAGTCTAGTCAGGTACCCAAAAAACCCAAAAATAATTGAAAGAAATGTTTTAGGGTGTTTATTTTTCTTTAATTTTGGGGAAAAAAACAATACAGCAAAATTTCCCAAAAATTTGGTTTCCCGGGGAATGGGTCAAATGGGTCATAAAAAGATGGTGACCAATGCTTCTATTTCCATTTTCACTTTCCCCTTTCATCATCTGACATGAATCTTGCCCGGTGTTTTAAAAAGGGGCCATTTTGGATTTCCACTGCTTAAAAAACCCCGTCTAGCCCATGCGTCCACATGCTTAAAAAACAGTCTGGGTCCATCTTGGGCAAGTACAAGGGTATTTTGAAAACCCCGGAACACTGCAGCGAATAATTTTCAGGGTGTTTCTGGTGGGGTGCAGTGTCCGTCATCACTGGAATATTTGGGTTTTTGTGGCTCCACCCCATTTAGTGACGTCAATATCCTCCCCCTTCCCCACCCCTTGCATTCCGGGGAGATAGCTTCTCAAAATGATACTTTGTACCCGAAGTTTGTTGGAGGCAGTCGTTCGGGTGTCAGAACTTTTGGCCCCCACTCACTTTTTGCAAAGACGGGTGTTTTGACAGCAGATATTTTGTCCCCGTTTCCCATTAAAACAGAGACACCATAGTGCAACCCAGAGTCTTCAATAACATCATCCCTTGCCCCAGGTGTACTAAAGCTTTTGCAAATTTTGCAGGATTGGATACCTTTTTCAGCTTTTGCAAGAAATTTTTTCCAATTCCCAAATTATCCTGGAAAAGTGGTGTTTCGAACCTGTGAACACTGCAGAACAGCAAAAATTGAAGATCTCTTCCAGAACCTGTTATACATGAATTAAGTAGGATCCCCAATCAGGGAAGTGGCTTTTTTTCCCCCTCGGGTTAAAAGAAAAACTAAACTTTCCCGTATGGGTTGTTTTCGTGAATTATTATTGCCTCACAATGTCCGGTCGCATTTTGCCTTTACTGACACCCTTTTGTAACCAAATCTAGATCGTGTTGTTTGTTTCATGGAAAGTTTTCCCATTTTTCATGAGGTTTTTAGGTTTCCCTTAGCCCGTCACGGAAGGGCCCCTCGCTTGTTTTTTCCCTTCGACGGCCCACCATTCCCGAAATGTCCTTCCAATTTAATTGTCTTTGTTTTTGGCAAATTACCCTTTCAAACATTCGGGCCCCGAACGGGTCCTTCAAAAGGGGTTTTTTCGCCACGCCCGGGAATTTTCCGGAAAAAGTATTATTTGCAGGTTTTTTTGGCAAATTCTTGAAACTCGGTGCGAAGGGCCCTTTTTAGGGCCCTTCGCCCAGAAACCAGCCCCAACCCCCCCGCCCCCTCAAAAAAAAAAAAAACCCCCCTTTCCCCCCCCCTGAGTGGGGGTGTACCTGTCTGCTAGTCCCAATCGCAGCGGTACTATAAAAAAACCCTGGGGCGCCGGCTTGTACAATAGATTGCAATACTCGCCCCTTTTCGCAAGTGTCTTTGCCAAAAAATAAAATGTTGGAGAAGTTTGCAAGCTCGATGGAATTTTTATTTAGGGCAATTTTTTGTTTAACGCCAAAATATCAGAATTTTGGTCGATTGAAGATGTGATCATTGACTTAATGTCGTTTTGACAGTTTAGCCGAGTCTGTATGGGGCTCTTTTCTGACCCTCTTATCATTTTCTGGTGCTAAAATAGTCTCTCAGAATACACTACTTTTTTCCCCGAAATGTTACTACTGTAACCCCTCTTGCTCGGCAATGAAATAGATTCCCAAAAGCTTTTAACCAGTTTTTGGGTTTGAGGTCTGATTGCCATAGGCCCCGGAATCTGGCTAAACCCGTATTCTGCCATTTTCTTTGCAAAAATCATCCACTGTCAATTGTTTTTTCCCTAATTTTTTCTAAGAACGAGAACATTCCGATGAGGGCTTGCTTTGGTCAGAGTCCTTCGGTCTTCCAACCTTTCGTGGCTTTTTTTCAGTTGGAAACCTCCCTGTACTGCAAAGGAATGGCCCTTGTGGCGAAAATTTGTAATGACCGATGGTACACAAATCAGCAGCTGGAGGTCCTTTTGAAATACTCTATTCTACCACGAACAGTGAATGCCCGCATCATTACGATCTTTACAATGTGAGAGGGTTTTCTCCACGAATGAATCTGTTTTGACACATTTGAATTTCATCAAAACGGCACTACCGGGTGATTTTATTTTCCATTGCCCCAGAACAAAAAAGTGCGATTTTCTTTAAAGGTCCGCAGAAACACGCGCACTCTTTTTTACAGGGGGTGGTTTAGCTTGGCTTCTTGAACAAATATATTTGCTTCTTGTTAATAACCCTTTGATCTTTTTGCACCTCGGTACCAGCAACTACCAATACTGTTTGCCTCTGTCGAGGGCCTTTTTGATTCTTCAGCCCCCCTTTTACCAATCACCACCGTTTCACCATCTATTCACTGCCACATAAAGGGGCAATTTCCCGACTTGCCATCTTTCATGCTTGAAAAAGCAAAAGAAATTAATGTTAGTAAAAACTAAAAAACTGGAATGGCTGAAGAAAACAATAATTAAAACATGCGTGACCAACCCAAAATTTACGTCATTTCAGGATGACGTCACGCATTAGACTGCGCCTATAATTTTTTAGAGCCCAGAATAAGGGGTTTTGTTACTTTTTCCCAAAAACACTTGTTCACTGAAATGAAAACCTTGTCCAAAGAGGAAGAGCTAACCGCCTTCCTAACTGGAATATGGTTTTCTAGTGGGAGAGGCGGCCCTCAAAACATGACCCCCATTTTGACCCATTTTCGGTAACCCCCTTTTTGGTAAACTTTTGTTTTTCCTTTTTTTTACACTTGAAAAAAAAAAATAATGCAAAAAAAAATTTCTTGCAATTTGTTTGGGGTGAGAGGGGTTCAGGTCATATTTTTGATGGGGTATATATGTATATATACATATAATAGTATATTATATATTTTATATATGTAATATATTATATTGTATTATGTATATATATCTATTTTTATCATATCTATCTCCTTTTTCTCTCCTCTTCTTCTATATTATATATAATTTTATAATTATATATATATATATATAAATAAACAATTAAACTAGTTACATTTAAAATATATATAGAAAAATATCATACAAAATTTTATATATAATATATATATATATATATAATATATTATATTAAATTTATATATAATATATAATAATATTAAGCCGCACCCCCTGTGTTCCGAGCACTTGCAATCGAAGGGAGAGTTTATGACAGGGCAAATTTGGGGGTTTTTTTAGGCCCCTTTGACGGTTTTGAAAGGTTTTGGATTTTTTCGGGGATCGAACCGGGTCACCGAGAACGCCAGTCGGGGACGCTAAAAAATCCCCTCCGCCTCCCCCGATATATACATAGATATCGAGTAATGCATGGTTCTGTTAATTTCTCAGAAAAACGAAATATATCAATGGAAAACTAATGAAAATCCGCTTTTATTATGTGTTTCATCTAAAATGTTTTTTTTGCAAAAATTAAAAAGGGGATGGTTTGTGAGTTCCCGCATATTTTTTTCACTCTCTCATAAAGGCCCCTTTTTTTGTGTATTTTTCGTTTTTTATTGATAATTTATAGAACAAACATTTTCGAAGATAAAGGGATATCAAGGTATATACTGATAAAAACCTAGGAAAGGGAAAAGGGAGTGTTTCGAAAATGGCAGGGGTCGCAACTGGCCCGATAAAATAGCCCAAAAAGAGTAGCAAATCCCCCTATAGGAGTCTTTGGTCCCTGAAAAATATTTTCCCGAGCCAAAAACAGGGCCAAGCCCCATTATATTTATATATATAATTATATAATAATATATTATATATATATATATAATAATATTATATTATATATATATATATTAAAATATATTATACATATACTATAACTATAATAACATATACATATACATATTATATATTATATTATAGTATAGTTTTAATTATATGTTTTATATATGTATATATATATATATTGTATATATATATATGTATTATAATTATATATAATTTTATTTATATAATATATAATATTAATATATTAATATATATATATAATATATATTATTAAATACCTATAATTATATATATATGTTAAAATATGTTATTTTTAATGTATATATTTTTAATAATTTTAATTTAAATTTTTATTTTAAAAATAATATATTATATAAAGGGCAAAATTTCTCCATTTAGGGAAACGAGATTTTAATGAAGTATAAACAGCGCGGGTAAAACATCTTGATTGTTTTTTGGGAAAGCACATTATACACATTATGTATATCGAAACGTTCCAAAAAAACAACAAAATGTTTCTACCCGCGATTGTTATATCTTATTATATATATATATATATATATATATATATTATAAAATATATATATATATATATATATATATATATATATATATATATATATATATATATATATATATTAATATAAAATTATATATATATATATATATATATATATATATATATACCATAATATTATATATACATATACATATATATATATATATATATATAATATATATAAAATAAAACACATATACATATATATACATTATACATATACATATATATATACATATATATATATATATATTATATATATATATTATATTTTATTATATCATATTATATACATATTTTGGGGTGGTCCACATTTACAGGGAAAAAAAAAAAAAGTTTGTGATTCGTCAGGCCGGGCCCGGAATTTTCTTGTTGATACTATGGCACAAGGTTCTGTGCAAAATTTCATTCCGATCGGATGATATTGTCCCGTCCCGCAGTGCGGCCAAAGTTTTCACTATTTAACAAAATTTTGGGAAAAATAGGTGAACTGAGATAGGGATTGGGGAAATAAAAAATTTAGTCCCTTTCTACTCATAATTGTGTTTGTGTTTAAAGTTTTTCATCTTTAAAAGTGCAATTAAAGTGATTTAAGCAAGGACCCTTTCATTAGTCATACAGAGCTGGACTGACACTTGCCCACCACAACTGGCCAGTGGCCCAGTTACCTTCAGCGCTTTTGGTGTGAGGGTGTGTGACGCTCCGCCTCCCAAATTGTGGCGCCGCTTAGTCGTTGTTTTTGCCTGCGTTCGGGATGGCCGCTGCAACTGCAGCACGTCACGCTCAGCCACCGAAGTGTGGCTTCTGGGCAGCCCGAACCGAACCCCTGCTGGGGAAACAGCTTCCCAAGAAACGGCAATTGCTACGGGCCTTTTTTCCACTTCGTCCGTTGTCCCAGCGGAAGTCGGTGAAAGAAGCGGCTTCCCTCGTCACCGCGGAGGTGGCGGTGGTGTGGGAGAAAGCACGGATCCCCACGCAGAAGAAGAGCCGCTGTGTGGAGAGGATCCTCCGGCTGTACGCATACGAAACTTGGATCGATCCAAGAAGCGGAGCGCTGAAGGTAAGACAAATCACAGTTGAACTAATTGAATTAGTTCGCAGAATACCCTAATATAATATATTATTTTGCCCTAATTGCCATGACATTTAACCGGGGACCTGTCTGCCATGCTGGGCGCTGGCTAGGCTGGATTTTGCCCGAACGATACTCTGGAATAGTATACCTGAAATTATCAGAAGCTGCGAGTCATTACCTTCATTCAAAAACAACTGAAATTTCACCTCATAAACAATTACTAATTTACCTCATCCACAATGGACTGGGGGCCCCGCTAGTCCGTCCGTCCGACCTATACTAAATTTAAAAATTTTTAACTTCTATGTAGATACGACGGAGTTGGTAATATAAGTACAGGCTTGCGCGGATGATCTTTACGCCAGAAACCCGTTCATCGAGATTTACCGCGCAGATTTAAAGTTGCTTCCCAAGCTATAAAAAATGCAGTAGGCATGAATCGAAATGCTTGACAGCGACGTACATCATCTTGCACACTCACCGGTGTTGTGGGAGGGAGGGTTTTTCCCTCCCTCTCCCTCCCTCCATAGGCGGTTGACAGTTTGCATGATTTTGAACTTATAGCCTGCAGCGTTCACCTACATCCCGTGTTTTTGCCTGTTTTTGCTGGGTTACATAAAAGGTGGAAAACATACGGATGGCACAACGATTCAAGCAATCATTTATCTTTACAAGGCTGGGATCAATAATAAGGAAATTTGCAAGCTTAAAGGACTAAAGATTAGAACAGTGCAAAATTTGATCCGCCGATTTAAGGCTGGCGGAGAGGTTGAATCTCCCCCTTCCAAAAAACAAACCCAGGAAACAAAAAAAAAAACGTGTAACAGAAAACCAGGAGCGTGTTAAGGCGACAGCTTGATCCCAATCCTAGCCTTACACCCAGAAAACTAAGGAGGAAAATCATACTCTTCTTGGTAGTGTGTCGCTGCGTACTGTACAGGAAACTTTGAAACGTGACCTTGGCTACAGGTGTTACCGGGCGCGGAATAAGGCAACTGATAAATGACCGCCAAAGGAAAAAAAAGGCTTCACTTTGCAAAGAAAACAGAGATTGGCCTCTCGACAAGTGGCGGGCTGTGCTGTGGAGTGACGAAAGCACATTTGTGTGAGTGGAGGAGGACCAGCAAAAGTGTACCGTCTTTCCCGGCTCAGACCCCACCGAGCCTCGTACACACGAAAGACCACAAAACACCCTCCCAGTTTAATGGTGTGGGGTTGCTTTATTTTTCATGGTATTGGGAAATTAGTTATTTCCCAAAGAACACAACTGTTAACCAAAGTGGTGTATTTTGATCTTTTAAAAAGACCACCTGGAGGCCTGCTTTGAAAAGAAACCCGGCACAGATTTTCCAACAGGATGGAGCATCCTGCCACACAGCTCGAGATGTGGTACAGTGGCTTTGATGACTGCAAGATTGGAAGAATAGATGACTGGCCCGGTAATTCTCCCCATATATCACCCATAGAAAATCTTTGGGCCTCATGAAAGGCAACTCCGCTCACGTGACACCTCTACACTCCCCAAGCTTGAATTGGAGCTCCGAAAGTGTTGGGAAGAATTTAAGCCTGAGTACCTTCAAAATTTTGCTGACAGTGTACCACGTCGCCTTCAAAGGTCATCAAGAGGAAGGAATACGCAACGAAATACTACTACAATTGTAAGTGTTGATATTCTACATTATTTTTATAAACATGGTGCGTCATACGGTAAACATTCACTTTTCGGGGGGCGCGCACTGATTATCCACGCAAACTGTAATGTCTTCCAGTTATTAGTAATTTTTTTTTTTTTTTTTTTTTTGCATTTCACAGAAATTTTTTAGATGTCCATGCGAATGTTATGGTGTGTTGTATTGGCGTTATATTAATTGTACTATAAATTCTATATTAACATTGATGTAAATATTATTTCCAATAAGTCACTGTCTAAACCTTTCACATACGTAACTTTTATCGTCACCAAATTATAATATATTTTGTTTTTGTTTTTATGTACTCTAATAATGAACTAAGTTAGGTTAGGAAAAGTTTATTTAGGTTGTGGTAATAAAATTGTTTAAAACGATCACCACAGACGAGCTAATCTCTTTTCAGTTGACGTCGAGAATCGCCGAGTTCTCTCACTGGCGCTGATGACGCTTTCGACATCGGGCACGCGGACGCCTTCACCTCATCACGGTGGACGAGGGAACGGCGAGTTTCCTGCTGGGCCAGCGCTTGCCCGGTGGACCCTCTGCGGGGGGCCCAGGGGGGGAAAACCC
>JACEEZ010006637.1:0-25000 GCA_016584305.1 Chionoecetes opilio
GTTATATTTTTTCCCATAGTTTATTACATTAATTCTGATATTATTACAATGGTCCAATCTTCACAATTTCTTATAAATTCTACTGAACCTATCCATATATTATATCCTAACCCTTCTTCACTTATCTAACCTTTTTAACACTCATCTTTTGCACTGTGGGTTGAGGGCACTCACTTATCTCTTATTATTGATGACAGTAAAACAGCTGTGTTGGACACTGGTGGGGTGCAGTCAGTTCGTACACACGTTGTTTTATATCATACACCATAATCATACTACCAGCAAGTGTTTCACTATACATACTCATAACCATACAGACCAATGTCGTGGCGGGGGGGGGGGGGGGGGGGGGGTGGTTTCGGTCAATTTAAAAGCTTTCACCAAACAACGAATTTCGGATGCGCCTTGTGTTTTTCTGGTGGTTTTTTTATGGTTTTGGAATGAATTTGCTAACTGTTTCTGTCGCAAAGTTTTTTTTTTTTTTTTTTTGCAAATGTAAACAAAACAATGACCTAAAACCTAACCTAACCCTTACCTAACCTAACCTTTACCTAACCTAACCTAACCTTTACCTAACAAAAAAAAAAAAAAAAAACTTTTCCCTAAAAAAAAAAAAAAAAAAAAAAAAAAAATTACAACAAACGGTTAGCAGATTCATTCAAAACACATTAAAACACACCAAACTAAAGGCGCATCAGAAAATCGTTGGTTGGATGAAACTATAAATTATCCGTCGTTTCTCAGAGCTGAAAGTTGTTTCGTACATGACAAACCTTTATTCGTTGTTGTTTTCCTACACATTACCATTGTAATTGTTTGTTTGTAATAGTTTCAGTATTTTTCGACGCCTAAAGTCAATACATATTAATATGATATGCTTTATACATTGATACAAAAAAAACTCTCGTAAGACTGCTATGCTTTTGAATTTGGAGTCAAACTTGACTACTACCGGTAGAATTACGAAACTACACCAGGTATATACAAAACAATATACAACCTAATAAAACCTGGGTACGAAACTCCCTGTAACCCACTGGGTAGTAGCGAATATAATTACCTGCACCCTATACTGGCATCCACTATATACTGAGGATTTCCGTGTTAAGTAGGCATTGCAATGGTTTATTAGCCCTATTATCATGCAAGTTGTCTTGTGCAATTAATATGGTCTCAATAATGCGCGTTACTACCGACAGGTACTGTAATATGGCAATTTTTTGTGAAATTACCTTACGAATTCAAGCTTGCAGTCGTCCATCTTCTTTAAGTGATCAGTCTCACAAGAAGCTCCCTTCCTTTGTAGTCTTCTCCGCTGACTGTAGTGCGCATGCGCCAGCCGAGTGGGTCCAAGGTGGTCCTGCTATCTGGGTCGAACCGGACTGGACTGGGCTAACCCGTTCTAGACTGCCTCGCAAAAACAGTGACCGCCCGGGACTAGCCCAGTCCAGACCGGGCCAGAGCGGTCGCGAAAATACGCTACAAGTTTTGCAATATCAAAATAATGCTGTTTCCAAGGTCTGATTTAAAATATATTTATTATCAGTGATTCTGGAAGACAATATTAGTAATGGAAGACATACATGATGTGAAAATATTGTGTCCCGCTGCTTGAAGGCGGAACAGCGGCAACGCTGCTTGAATATAAGCTCGACCACCACCACTACCTCTGTGTATTTTCCATGCGTTATTTCTCGTGTTCTCTAGTTCTAACCCTCTCACGTGCCCCTCTAGTATCTACTATATACCATCCTTCCTACAGCATCACGCTACGCCACCAACACCCTCTACAGGCCGTGCAATAGGTAGTAATTATTAGTGACTTGAAAAGATCTGTCACGACTGCGATATGTGGCACCACCTGTGGACCCCGCTATACAGAATCCACAATTGTAACCTTTGCAATAGCGCTGTTGTCAGGGATTATAGCGCTATATAGGTAGGGCAGGGAGTGAAGGGGGATATAGTGAAGGGAGTAATAGATGTGTCATGGGGTACAAAAGGGAGGAAGTAAGGAAAGCAAGGCGGTTTTATTCTGCAATTTTTTCTGATCGAGCGAGCGGGCGGGTGTGACCAGTGAGACGAGGTAACGTCATCGTGACGTCACGGTGACGTCACGATAACAAGACGCACGTAGCAAATACGTGAAGTGTGAACCGGCCCGTACACTTCGTCGCCAACGCCACCTACATCCGTTACCCGGCAATACTTTGAGTTTCCAGTTAGGGTTAAATGTATTTTAAACCTTTCCTATCATGTATATATAGTCATTGGTACGACGGTGTGTAGCTCAGTAATCCCTCGCAGCCGGCACACCAGCTCCAGCTTCTCCAGCCATTCTCCCACTGCATGTGACGCTCCGTCGAACTCCGGTATCAAGCGGAGGTCCGTCGCCAGACCATCTACACGGGCGGCAGAGTCTTCAGGCTTCATCACTGGTGACTGTGAAGGGGCCTCGATAGCTTGTAGTGGTAACTCAGGCCGATGAAGACAACCGTCACTTTTGCCCGTTTTATTTGCACTCCCTCACTCATAGCTCTCAACTCAACAGGTTGGCCTCGGAGCCCCGAAACCAGACTTGAAACGAAACAATATATATATGAAACACTCACACCCACAATTATCCTTAAGTATAGGGTTAATAGTTATTAGAATACACGCATACACTACACTGTCATTATCGACACTTTACCTGTAAAACTTATGGTACTTTGAAGTGCATAAGCTCATTTCATATTTCAAATTGCTGCCTACTAATTTTACAGAAATAATTTTACAATTTAAAGAAATTGAACAAACTTGGACCAATATATTTTAAGACTATCCCATTAATTACCTTATTGTTCCTGAAGGTTTGGCTAAAACCGGGCTAGAAATGTCAGAGCCTTTTCTATACAGAAAGACAGACGAAAATTCAGTGAATTATAGTTAGATTACTATCTTCATTAGTATCATCATTATTCAATCAATCAATCAATCATTGGGGGCATACGCCGGGGGGCGCGTCGCCTCGCCCACCCTACGACGCCACTCCCGGGAGTCACCACGCGCGAGTTCCCATGCAGGCTCCTTTCCCATACCAAGCAGCTCTCGACAAGAAACATCAACTTGCCCCAGCCACGAGCCTTGTGGGCGCCCCCTTGGCCTCCTCCACGCCGGATTGTCTCTTACAGATACAACCCGATGGGAAGGAACGGTTTCAGGGTAGCGTGCCACATGCCCATATAGCCGAAGTTGGCGCTGACGGACTATGCAGGTAATAGGCCTCGATTCAGTCTCACGGTGCAATCGCTGATTTGACACGTAATCATCCCAGCGATACCCCATGATTCTGCGAAGACACTTAGGCCCGTACTTTTAAAATCTTTCGCCAGGGCTGGCGAAAGCATTCGCCAGGCGCTCAGTGATTTCTTACTTTTAAAAGCCACGAGAGCTCCGCCAGGCGCTGCTCCGCCAGGGCTGGCGGAGGAGAAGTATTGGAATAGCCTGGCGAACATGAGTTCTGGTGAGACGTCCCTCTCACCGGGCGATCAACATTTTTTGCATTCAGTTTATACTTTTTACAATACTATTAAGCATGTCATGAGATAGAAAACCTATTGCGACGGTAAATATGTGTATGGCAAGTTTTTTCATAGAAAATAAGTCATATATATTATTTTCAAAACACCATCGAAGTTCCAGCGCAGCAGACAGCACCAGACACCTCCACCCCCCTCGAGTTGAGTGTATTTTGCCTTTTCGTCCAGTATTTTTTGCTTTAGGGACCATTTTCAACATCATTATTACTATCATAAATATTATTATTGTAATTATTATCATTATTATTTCTATCATCGATATTATTGTTTTTATAATTGTTATTGGTATTATTGTTATTATTATTGTTAATTATTAGTATTAATACCATACCTACGATTACATTAGTATCCCTCCAATCTTAAGTAGAGATGGTAATAATTGTACTAATAGTAGTAGCAATTTTTTCTCTTTACATCACGAGAAACTGGCAAAAAACAGAACGAGTATGGGAATAAAAAGCCCGCTGAATGCCAGTCCCCATAAAGTAATAAAATGAGACATGAAAAAGGGCCAATGCAGATTTTGAGGTATCTTGACACTCTCTCTTGAGGTAATGAAGTCGTAGGAATGTGGAAAAATAAATACAGAAAGAGAGCTCCAGAGTTTACTAGTGATAGGGATGAAAGACAGGAGATACTGATTAACTCCTGCCAAAGACTACTCTATACTGGACTTGCTACTCATTTTGGGCCATTTCCCAGTGGAGGCCAGTTTTGCGATTCCTGACATTTTCGAAAATCACTCCCATTTCCCTTCTAACAGAATTATCAACTTCATTTTTTAAAGATAACTTTGTTTGGCAATGGAGATACCTCCCTAAAGGTTTCCAGCCGATTGGCCGAATATATATTTCGGCATAGGTTTAGTGTGGACGAACTGAACTAAGATTTGTATTAGATAAACACAAGACTTGATAGTTTTTATTACAGTCCCCACACACACACAGACACACAGACACACACCACACACCACACACACAACCCACACACACACAAACCCCAAACACATAAACACACAATATATATATTATATAATTTTATATAAAATATAATATATATATATATTTATTTTATATAATATATATATATATATAATATATTATAAATAAAAATATAAAAATATATAAAATTATATAATTTTTAAAATATCATATATATAAAATATATAATTATATATATATATATATTATATATATTTTATTATTAAAATATAAAATTTTATATATATAAAATATATATATATATATTTTTTTTTAGTTATCAAATTTTTGTTGCAGTTAGGGGGGGAAACTAGAAGATCCTTTTCCATTTGCTCTTTCGGGGGCCCAATTCTTTTTCTAAAAATTAACATTTCCTTTACCCTGCTGCCTTTCCATGTTCATCATGATTCCATTTGGGTTCCATGGAGTCCCCCAATTTACTCCAAAATTATCGTCAGAAATCCCCCCCGCCTCCCTTCTACATTTCCAAACCTTTGGGCCCTTTTTCTGTCTCATTTTTCCCCTGTTTTTCCAACTCGAAATCCTTAGCATTTCCCCTCAGGGGACACCCTTTTTCTGCCACCTAAATTTTAGCCTTTAATTCACCATCCTTGGTTCAAATTTCTCAATTGTTCCCCCATTTTTCCTGTCATTCCCAATTTTTAAGAAATCAAAAACCATGCTGTTCTGAAAACACATTTGAAAAAACTGCCTTTTCCCTTTTCAGTGGGAAAATTTTAGTCCTTAACAAGCTTCCCCATCCCTCCCCCATATTTCCGTTTTGCTGTTGGTCGGGGGCTCTGATTATTCTCTCCCCCTCCAGCCTCCCCCCAGCCCAAAAAATATCGCTTGGGTTTTCCCAAAACCTCATTATTTTTGTATTCTTCTTTCCTGCAGCCCTTTTCATTCCCCTCCCCCCTTCGCCCCTGTTTTTTCCTCTTCTGAAAGCTGGGCACTAAAAGGTTTTTGCACCCCAAAAACGCCCCAATTGGGTTTGAAAAAACCCTTAAAAAAACCTTTCAAAAAACGCGGGGCCGCCAGAAAGCAAAAGTTAGCCCTTCCCGTGCCCCATGAAGAAAATCCCCCCACGACATTGGGGCCGGGAATTTGGGGGGTTTATTCAGCTTCCCAGGGTTTTGAGTATCCCCGGGAAAAACGCCCGATGCGACAAGCCCCTGCGCCCGCAGAAGTTAAAGGGTTTGGTCAGTTCCCGCGGTTGAGTATCTCCATGAACTGCCTCGATGGGGACAAGAAACTGTGGTAAACTAAATTGGGGGCCCACGTTTTGTTTTTTTTCATTTGGGGCTTCCTTCCGGGGATTTTTGAAAAGTTTCCCTTGCGGGCACGGTCATGAGGGGGGAAAAGAGGCGGGCCCATGCTTGCTGCTGTGATCTCACTGTTTTGCTTTTTTCACATAATTTGATTTTTGAAGGTGTTTAAAGAGAGCTCTGGCGAGGGAGGGCACGAAAGCCCAAAAAAAGTCTTTCCCTGCCCCCACACTTTGTGTATGCGGGCGGGCCCCGTCATAAAAAAAAGGGACTTGGGTGACCCCCTTACAAACAACCCACAGCTGCGTTGGCCTGCAGCAGAAAAAACCCTTGTCTCTTCATGCACATGAGAGCCCTTTTACATGAAGAGATTCCCTGGCCCGAGGTTGAGGAGAAGTCAAAGGGTTTGGTTTCAGTTTTGCCGGGGTTTGGGGCATCTCCCAAAACGCCTCGATGCGACAAGCACTGCGCGCTCATTGAGACACTTTTCCGTTCCTCGCCCAAGCGGGATCTGCAAATGAAAACAAAAAAAAATTTAATATTAAAATTAAAAAGTAAAAAACTTTATGGAATTTTTTTTTTTTTTTTGGGGAAATATTAATTTTAAAGTAAACATATTTTGAAAATTTTAAAAATTTATGTTTATATTATGAAAAAGTGAGATAAATTTAAAGGAACGTACTTTTATTTTTTATCTATTTAAAATTTTGCCTGACGAGGTCGCCACCATTGTCGTCCTTGCCCAAACCCAGCAGGGTGTCCCAGGGGGGCCCCACTTTGGTTTCTTGGCTGCAGGACTTGCCAATTTACCCAGCGATTTGGCAAAGGAGGTTGGGGGAAATTTGCCATGTATTTAAATCCCCCTCCTCCCCCGCGGGGCCAAATGTAGTCTTTTGACAGCCTCAACAAGCGGACCCCCAGTGGGTTGTCAAATTGCCTTCCTTGGGCTCCTTAAATTTCAAGCATCCCTAGGGCACCTACCAAGGGGTCCCCAGATAGTTGCAGAGACGGGTGGTACGGAGGGTTTGCCCCCCTCCAAAAAAATTTTTCCCCTGGTACGGGGCTGGGGTTCCCCCCGGGGGAGATCCTCGGGTTCCCCAAAATCTTTCCCTAAATCTTGCCCGACTGGGCCCCTTCCGAGGAGTATATAGTGAGAGTCATTGTAGGGGGCCCAGTATTTTTGGTTTTGCCAACCCTTTACAACCCCAAAGGCTGGTAGGGCTAAGGGGGTTTTAGCATGTCTCAGCGAAATGAACAGCCCTTTGGTTCTCTTGTTTTTGGTCCCTCCTACCCCTCCCCAGGCGTGCACCCACTCCCCCAAAACTGCCCCCAGGAAAAACCCAAGACTCCAAACGGGTTTTTGAAGGTTTCTTGGTGGTTCTTTGGGCCAGTTATAGATTTCCCCTCCCTTTTAAAACTTTGCAGGTGTTAAAAACCAAATTGGGCCAGGGGGAAAAGGGAAGGGCCGCAGTCCCCTTAAAGGGTAGGTCTACGCATTTGTCAGCTTTAGTGGACCAAGGTGAGTTGTTGACGTGTGGGCAGCCCCCCCAAGTGGGAAAATTGGTGCGCCGATTGGGGGGGGGGTTGAGAAATTTGTCAGTCACCCGGGTTTAGGGCCATCTTTGCCCCCCTTCCCAAAATTTCCCCCAATTTGGGAAAAGGGACAAAAGGGTTTGGCCCGATGCCCAACGTGGAGGCCCTTCCTGAGACCCCCCAAAAGATAGAATTACGATTCTGTGGCCACACTACTGTTTACAAAAAGGGCGAAAAAATAGGTATCCCTTTAAGTGAAGGAAATCGTTTTACCCAAAATGTATTGAGGTACATAGGAATTATTTATTTTTGAAATCAGCCCATGGCATTGGGAAATCCTCCCCCCCAAAAAACTAATGTAGTAACTTTACGGGTGTCGAAAAAAAAAACTGCACCCCAAATTTTTTTAAAATTTATTTTTTCCCAAATTCCCTAGAATTTTTTTTCTTTTTTTAAATGTTCTTGCCTGGGTGAAAAAAAAATCCCAAATTTTTTTAAAATGCTTTTGGATCCAGTTTTTTTTTACATTTGAAATTTTTGGGACAGAGAACTCTTGAACCCCAACTTTTTACAAATTTAAAAAAACTTATTTCAGTTTAAAATTTTTTTCCCTTTGCTGCCGGGAGAAAGGAGGTGCCCCCAGCTTTTCTTAATTAGGAGCTGGTAAGAACCCTTTCTTCCACAGGGAAAGTGTTGTTAGGGAACATAAATTGGCCTCGTGTGTCCGGGTTTCCCTCCAGGGAAAGGGGGGTTGGCAAAACCATGGCTTGCTGGGGTTTCCACCCCAGTTTTCCGGGAAGGCTGTTTGGGCCCTTTCCCCATCAGTAGGGGACGCTCTTTCCCCGGGGTACCCAAACCCTTTTGTAACCCCTTGGAAAAATTTGTAAAAAAAGGGTTTGTATAGTAAAAAACTGTACCCGTTAGGATGTAATGATGTAAACGATGAAATGAAAGGGAGGGAATGTAACGAGTAATGAGGGAACCGGTCAGCATGAGGACTCGATGGGGTCCATCGATATCATGTCCTCATACCCCGGGCCCGCGGGTGGGGGGTTTATCATCGGCAGAAGGGGTGTGCGTGCAACCCTTCCCTCCCGAGTTTCACCCCGTAAGGCCCCCCTGACAAGTTTTTTGTTTCAAATTTAAAAGAAAGTCTAACTAAGAAAAAAATTTACAAAAATTTTAATTTATTTTAAAAAAAGTTTATTATAAATATTTAATATTTTCTTTCAAATCAAGTAGGTTTTTCCGAAAAAAAATGAAGCAGATGTTTTAAGCCAAAAATTTTAAAAGTTCCCATTTGCCGATTTTTAAAAACTAAGTTTGTTTTATGTACCTGTGACCCGTACCAGCTGCCCCAATCTAAATCCTTGGGGCGAGGGACAACCCCCATCCGCCGAAAGGTTGACCAATTTCCTCACTTGGTGTGAAACTTATTAGCCATCACTTAGGAGCCGGAAACGTTTCCCCACCTCAAGACCACTTTGCACACCTTGGGGGGGCGGTTTTCAGCCTTCCTAAGGGACCAAAAACCTAAAAGGGGTAGGCAACATGATGCCAGAGTTTCACAGGTTCTTTGGGATAACTTTGGGGGATTCCCGTCCCATACTGCGAAACCCCAGTCATTTTAAGGGGAAAAGGGAGCGCCCCGCCATTTGGGGTGTGGTGGGACCAGTTTAAGCTCCTAGATGGAAAAATTTTGAAGGCAATCCACTGGGCCTTCTGATCTTCTCGTTTTTCGGCAAACTGTGTAAAAGGGAAATTGCCGCCGCCAACATCAATTTTCCCCGGGCCCGTCTGCCCAAAAAAATATTCAGCCTGGGGAAGGAGGTTCTGGATTCGGGGACCCCCGGGGATGAAGCCGACTTTGGGCCCTTATGCCGGTCACCGAAAAATAAAACAAAAAAAAAGGGGAGAGAGAGAGAAAAAAAAAAAAAAACCCCGAAAGAAAAAATAAATATAGATTTTTGCACAACAGATGTAAAGAGGGTTAAGATTTTGTTTTTAATTCTGTTAAACTTTTATTTCATATTAAAAAAGATAATTGACAAAATCTTTCTATAATTTTTTTAAGGGCAAAAAAACGTGAATTTTATGCCCCAAAAATTCAGTTTCTTCATCAATCTAATCGACATAACCTTCCCGGGCAACTACCCTCTTTCCTTTTTTTTTGGGGCGGCCCCCTTCCCGCGGGCCCCTTTCTTTATTTTCCCCCCTTTGGGCCCGCCTCATTTTTTTCCCTAAAAAAAATTTAAATTACCTTTTGCAGTTGATCCCCCTCCCTTGTTGATGGTTGTAAGAAGGTTTAGGGAAGGAAAGGGCATGCTGTGGGGGTGATGACTGGGGGGTCCCCTTTTGTCTATTTTTTCCAGTTGATGGTGAGGAAAGGGGCTTTTTTATGAGCACTTTGTTTGGGGGGACCCAAAAACCCTCCGGCAAACTTTGCTAGCTAGTTTCTCCCAACCCTTTATCGAAAAGAAAAGACCCACAAAAAATAGAAAAAACCCCGTAACCGAAAAATTTTGGCCCTGAAATTTTTTAAAGTGGGCCCTGTATGAAATTTTCTTTTTATATGTTTTTTTCTTGAAAGTAGAAAAATCACCTTGTCCTTTTTCGGGGGGAAGGGCCCTTTTTTAAAAACCTCCCTTTTTTTTCCGTCGACCTGGGCGGGGGCTAAAAAACCAGTCTTCTTTTGGTTTTCCTAGGAAATTCACCTTGGGCAAGCTTTTTAGGGAAAAAACATTTTTTAAAAATATTAGTCTTAATGTGTTAATAGTAAATTTTGGGTGTGGATAAGAGTATAAAATTTTACGCACAAATTTTCCCGACTAATTTTAAGGGCCCAAACCCGGGGTTTGTCCTTTAAGGAAAAACTGGGGGAACCCGGTTGGCCTTCAAGGGGATGCGCCTCCTTTTTAGGGGCCGGGAGGGTGTTTTAAATGGTGTTTTTGGGTTTTGGGCTGGAAGGGAGCTCGGGAACCCCGCGTAAGCGAGATTTGGGAAAACTTTCCCTCCAGGGGGGGGGAAAAAAACCTTAAAGATAGTTTTCATGCGGTTTTAAATAAAAATAAATTTAAAGTTTTTGGGTTTTTTAAATTTTTTTAATTTTTGGGGCCCAAAAACATTCCCACTTTAGCCAGCGGGCACAAAGGTCTTTTTAGCAGGAAAAACGGAAAAAATGCTTTCCCCAGGGGTTTTTGCCCCGCCGCGATACTCTTCTTTTCCTTTCACTTTGGGAGGTACCCCGAAACGGCATTGGGGGGTACAAAAAGCCCCTTCCTGCTCATGAGCAATTGAGGTTTGGGGGTCTGTTTTTGGGAAAACAAGCATAAAAATATACTTTAAAGGGCCCCTACCAAAAAGGGCAAGGGGGGTGAAGGTAGAGCGGGCAAACAACGAACGACTGAGGAAGGGTTCCATAAAAGGGATTTTTTTCCGAAACCCAAGAGAGCGACGACGGGCGAAGGGGGCCGAAGGGCCCCGGGGGTACCCGAAATCTTCGTGGGCCCACCCTTTGTCGCTGCTCTTTGTACCGAAAAAATATTTCCCCCTTTGGGATCCTTTCTCAGGGCGTTCGTTGCTCGCCCCTTTACCATGACTCTTGGTACGGGGCCCAAAATCATCTCGATTTTGAAAAAAAAAAAAACTGAGAAACATTGAAAAAAAAATATATTTAAAGGGTAAAATATGTATATTTTTTTCCCGCTCATGGAATTGAGTTTCCCCTTAAACTCACAAAAAAAATGGGGATAAGACAATAATTGGGGTGGGGTTTTTAAGGGGGGGTGAAAAACCCCCCTCTTAAAAAAATTTTTTCGTCCCAAAAATGCTGAATTGGGTTTTAAAATTTTTTAAATTCTCCAAACAATAAATAGTGGTTAAATATTTTTTCTTTTAAATGAAAAATTCCCTTTAAAAATTTGATTTTTAGTAACCCGCCTTGCAGTGTTTATAATTTTTCTTCATGAAAATTTTGGGGGGGGGGGGGGGGGTTGGGGGGAAAATGGGAAACCCCCATGGCTGGGGTTTTTTCCCCCCCATATGCCATGTAAAACAATATGGCCCCTATACCCTATACAACAAAAAATTATTCCCCCCGAAAAACTGCCGGGACCGTCATAAAAATTGAAAGTTACCAATTTTAAACAATACGGTTTTTTGTCATTTCGCCCACACACTTTAAAAAGTTCATTTGCCAAAAGGGGCAATTCGTTCCCATTAGTTTACAGTTGTAAAATTAAGGGGTAAGTATAAAAGAGGGAAAACAAGGAAAAAAAACTTTTGGAAAATTGCCCGGTTTTTTCCCCTCCCCCCTTTGTGGGTTTTTCTCCAGACCTTACAGATCCCCTTTAGATACCCCTAAAAAAGTAATTATAAAATAGGAGAGTATGTCCTCCTAAAAAGACCCCCTGGACACCTAAAAAAATTTTATGGGTTTGTACTAATTCTAACCCCAAAACCATAGCTCATTTAAAAACCCCTAGCGGACCCCCCCAAAAAAAAATAATACCTGGTAAAATTTTTAGTTCTTCCCCTCTTTAAGTCTCGCTAGGAGGTTATTTGGGGAAGGTTTTAGTGAAATTAGGTTTTTGATCCAACGGGGGAAGGGTTTTAAGCAGCTAACCCTTTTAATTTCCCGGGAAATTTTTCTCAGTTTTTTTTTCAGAATTTAAAAAATGCATGATTTTTTTTTTTTATTTAAATTTAATTTTTGGTTTTTTTAAGTTTTTTAAAGGGAATTGGAATTAAATTTCCAAATTTGAATCATTTAATGATTTTTCTCCCCAAATTTTAATATTATTTTTTTTTATTAGGTTTTTAAAATAATTATTACTACGGTTTGTGTAGAAAATAGTGTGGGGGGAACCAGCTTTTGGGGGGCCGAAAAAAACCTAGATTTGGGGGTGAATTTTTGGGGGGGACTGAGGGCAAAATGGGCGGAAAAAAAACAAACGATAAAATTTCAGTGAAATAAACCGGGAAACACACCAAAATTTCAAGAAGAAATCTGGGCCCCCCGTGAAAGCTTAAAAAAATCATACACGCTCCAAACATACGGGTTTTCCCCAAACCTACACCTTCGTCTTGGAGCACAAATTAGTTTTTTTTTGAGGGGGTTGCGGGGCCCGGGACGCAATGGTGGGGAAAAGGGGATGCCAGCACTGAGTAGTCATTCACAGGTACGTGAAGCTTTTATCATTGCCCCCACACCCACACACAGAATGAACCCCCCAGCACTTCGGTATGCAATTTAATTGGAGTGAGGTGAAAATTTTTTTGGTATAAAAGGACTTTCATGCTTTTAAAGAAAAAATTTGAACGAGGGGGCGATGTATACTGCCCAGCGAACACCACAAGACAACCAAAATTCCCCCCCCGCAAATTTAGACGTTATTGAAACTTTTTATCTCACTTTTCATGGTTTTAGGGGTGTTCCCCGATGCACTCGTTTCCCGAAAAAAAAAATTTTAGTAAGACACAACCCCCCACCCTGCTGTACCCCTTTAAAAATAATGTTTTTAAAATCCAAACCCAAACACTAGGCCGGGCCCTTGCAGATTCACGTCAAAAAGGCCGCGCTTACAAGAGAGGGGGTTGTAGGTGCCTTTTTACTTGATATTTAAATTAAACCCAAAAAGGGGTGCAACCCAAAAGTGAAAAAAAAACCCCGAAACCTTTATTAATTTTTGTTTTACTGTCATGGAGGGGGTGGACCATAACAGAAAGAAGACAATTTTACCCATCGAAATAACACAATAGGAAGTTTGGGGGGTGTTGCCATAAAAGAATTTTTTAACTCGTTTTATAATCCTTTAAAAAAATACCTGTATATAATTTAAAACTTTCTAGAATTTATGAAAGTAAAACACCACTAGTCTTACTTTATAACATAGAGAAAAAATTATATAATGTTTTGACCCGCGAATATCTGTAATACCATTATTCCCAAATTTTTGTTAAGGATACGTATCACGAAGCAAAAATCACCCCATTTATTTTTGAATTTTTTCAAATTTAAACATCAAAACAACACAAAAAAAAATAGCTACAGGAAACCTGAATTCTTTTGGGCATTTTAAAGCTTTTTTTATTTCTAACCCAAACTGGTAAATTAGCCGATTTTTATGGGACACTTTTTTTTCCTTTATTTTCGGCCTCCACTGGTCAAGGGGGGTTGGCACGGAGCGCCCAAATAGCAAAACCAAATTTAGAGTAGTCTTTGATTTGATGTTACATTTTGTTGCTGCATTTGTGTTTAGAGGTTATTATTTATTATTTTGCTTCTTTTAGTATATTTGTTTAGTGTATTTGCTAGTGTTTAGTGTGTTTAGTGCATTTGCATTTGTGTTTAATCAAGCTTAAAATTACAGGTTTAAACGCTTTAAACAAAGAGCATTGCAGCAGCCTTTTGACCTTCACTGAGCAACCAACATTCAGCACTAATGTTTTGCAAACCAGAGGTCCTAGGAACCGCCGTGGATGACTCACGTGCACTCGCACTATTCATTGACATTTTGTTGTGATTCGAAATGTTCAACACTGCACTCACACGCCTGAATTACAGCAAAAATCTCCAGAGCGTCAACTACTCGTGTTTAGGAAAAAACAAAGCAATAGGCTGGGAAGGGGCTGGTGCCTGGGAGGTGGCTTGGCTCACTTCCCCAGAGAGACGTAAGGCACGTCAGCCGCACCTTCACAGCTCAGAGAAGCGGCAGCGCCTCTGGTGGCGATTTCCGGAATCATCGCGTATTGTTTACGGGATATTCTTCCCTTGTAGCAAATTAAGACAGGTAAATTTGGCCTCCGTAAATCAAGTAGACGAATGAGATGTTCTCAAACCCAAGGCTTTTTGACCTAATTATCTTCACGTGATGGGCTAAATATCCACTCTGGCTAAAAGTTAAAGGGTTTGGGAAAACGATTTTGGAATAAAACGATTTCTTGAGACCTGTTCTGTTCTTCCCTTGTAGCATTGGGGGTATAATTTTTCTGATAGATTTTGTTGTGTTTTGAAAAAAATCTGACCTTTGTTTATCGTGGCAATCACTAAATTTGTTTTTACCCTCTAGACCCCACCTGTAAAAAACTAGTGATTTTTCCAAAAACGCTGATTTTTCCAAAACACATCAAAATCTACCAGAAAAATATAGGTCACGAATAAATATAAACTAAACCTAACCTTAACTTAACCTAACTGGCTCCAGTCCATGAGGGAGGGCTGGGAGAGGCACCCACCCCGCGGTCTGCTGATGGCAACAGCGGAGTTTCATATACTTATTCTTAACAGATAATTATTGTCCGTGATTTTGACCAAAGAAAAAATTGCCAACAGGTTTGAAGGTTAGTAGAAGACATATACGATAAAAGATTAGTCCTTCATACTGTAGTAAACGAAATAAGACAGAGTCACTAAGACTAATCTTCACCAAAGCTATTTCTCACCTGTGACGGGCAGTTGCTTGTAAAACTCTCGGTAAAAATTTACAAGGTGACTGGGGCTAGATTTTCAGACAAAGTAAATTTTTTTCGTTTAATATTTTATGCTCTACCAAAATTTAAATGGAGATTTAAATGGATTTGTTTTCTGTGCAAACATCTAAGAACTGTGTTTTATGCAATTTGAAAGTGATGACATTTAAAAAATAATGTTTTTACAAGAAAAAATGGAACTCATGAAGATCGGCCACCTACCTCAGCCAGCAATTTTTTGGATGACCTAACTGGGGCTGCGGACCCCCAGAACCCCCCGCTAGTTCAGTAACTTAAAACATGGAGATTGGTTAGGTAACCTAACCTAACTGGGTTATCAAACCACTCTCACCAATATGAAGATCGGCCACCCCAAAAATAGCTGGAGTAGAGTATCTTCATAAGATCCGAAAAATCACCTATCTCCATTTGGAAAAGCATCAAATAATAATTCACTGGCCAACAAAGTTTTTTCATCAGAGATAATGTTGTGTGGCTTGGATAGCATTTCTGACGCTGATTCCAAAACTGCAATTGGATTTTCTCTAGCACGTATAGTTTTTTTATTTTTTTTATTATGAAGGCTTATATGTAAATACACAGGTTTAACCATTTTATATAGGCAAAGTACTACTTTTTTCAACATTTTATTGGGATTATCTTATGTATTTCTTAGTTTTACGGGTAATATATGGGCAAAAGTTATAATGTTTAAATATTTGATAGGGTTTATCTTGTCTAGTCTTGTCTATTCTGGTCTATGTATTAATTTATCTATTTATTTTATCTGTTTATTTCTCTATTTATTTCAGGCATCTTATCGTACGTCTGGCAACATGCGCAATTGATACCTCCCGTCTCTGAGAACAGCGTGCACATTCTGCCTCTGGCTACTGTCGTGTGAAGTGCTGTGCTGATGTTAATTCGTTTCGAATCATTTGCTCAAATCAATCAGCATGCCTCGAGAATGTAAGAATCACCCAGACAAGTTTTGTTATGTATGTGGTAATTTCACAACTAAACTACAACGACGAACTATTACAACCGACCCTAAGAAAATATACAAGCTATACTTTGATTGCCACCTAGGTGACCAAGATAAGCCATGGGCGCCACATCAAATTTGTTCTTCTTGTTCAAACCGATTGCGCGATTGGGTGAACAAAAAGAAAGCTTCAATGCCGCTTGCCATACCCATGATACGGAGGGAGTCGAGAGGTCATCGTGAAGACTGTTATTTTTGTAGTGTAAACATAATAGGGTTTTCTACAAAGAACAAAAACAAGATTGTTTATCCAACCATGGATTCAGCACGTAGACCAATGCAACATGGTGAAGAATTGCCCATTCCAATTCCCCCAGATGATGGTGTAGATTCTATCGAAGATGACATGGATGGTGATGAAGGTGCAATTGGTGGCGTTCCCGGACCGTCTGCAGATCCAGATTACACATCGGAAGGTAGAAATTTCGAGCCAAAGTTTTCACCCAAGGACATTTGAATGATCTTGTTAGAGACTTGTCACTGTCTAAAGAGAAAGCAGAGCTTCTAGCCTCAAGACTACAGGAGAACAATTTACTTGAAAAAAATGTTCGTGTCAGTTACTACTGGAAGCGGAACTTTAATTTAGCAACATTCTTTACAGTAGATGGTCCTCTCTGTTATTGCCATGATATACATGGACTATTCACAGACTTGTCTCAGACGTATGTGGCATCTGACTGGCGTCTCTTCATTGATTCATCGCAGAGAAGCCTGAAAGCCGTTCTTTTGCATAATGGAAATGTAAAGCCATCCATCCCTATTGCCCATTCTGTCCATCTAAAAGAGACATATGACAATATGGATATACTACTTAAAGCAATCCAATACGACAGTCATCAATGGAACCTTTGCGGAGATCTTAAAGTTATAGGTATGTTAATGGTTATGCAAGCAGGATTTACAAAATATTGTTGTTTCCTTTGCCTGTGGGACAGTCGTGCCACAACGGAACACTACAACAAACGTGACTGGCCACAAAGGTCCACATATGTCCCAGGAACAAGCAGTGTCCAGTCTGTCCCTTTAGTTGATCCCCAAAAGATCTTCCTACCACCTCTCCACATTAAACTTGGTTTAATGAAGAATTTTGTTAAAGCAATGGGTAAAGTCAATTCACAAGGGTTCCAATACCTTTCTAAGAAATTTCCGGAAGTTAGTGCAGCAAAATTGAAGGGGGGAATTTTTGTTGGGCTACAACTCAGGGAGGTTTTAATGGATATGGAATTTCAACGGGCCCTCAGTCCGCTGGAATTGAAAGCTTGGCTGGCTTTCAAATGGATATGCGCAAACTTTCTGGGGAATAACAAGTCTCATGCATATAAGGATGGAGTTGAGAAACTCCTCGATGCTTATAAAGAAATGGAGTGTCGAATGTCTTTAAAAATGCACTTCCTGCATTCCCATTTAGATTTCTTTCCCGAAAACCTTGGTGCAGTGAGTGACGAGCAAGGGGAACGCTTTCACCAAGACATTCAGACTATGGAAGTTCGCTACCAAGGATTTTGGAACGAAAGCATGATGGCTGACCATTGTTGGATGTTGTATCGTGAAAATCCAGACCAAATATTTAAAAGAAAAGCGTACTCTCAACGCTTTTAAGATCTTGTACTGTGTATATTCTTACTTTACAAGTGTGTTCAATGACCTTTGATGATGTAAATTTGTTGCTTACAATTCATTGCGTTGTATTAATTTAGTGTATGATGTATATTTTAGTTCTTACAAGTAAATGATTTGCATGAAATGTAATTTATTATACCCGTAGATTTTCATAAAATTACGAAGATTTTCATAAAATAAAAATAAAAATAATTCAAAAACTATACGTGCTAGAAACAAACTGTAACCAGATTTGGAATCAGCATCAACAATACGTTCAGAAAAGCTTATTTATGTCTGTGATGTGAAAAAAAAGTTTGATTTTGTTAACCAGTGTAACCTAATCAAACCATCAAAGTAAACTAACCTAACCCTCAAACTAACTTAACCTAACCTAAGGAAAAAAGATAATGTTTTCACATTTCATTGTTACTTTCACAGGTAAATATACCAATCTATAATAATATAAGCGAAAGTGTGTGTATGTCTGTCTGTTCGCGATAGGTGCCGCCCCCCGTAGCGGAATCCCATCATATGTCACAGTTTTGGAACCAGCTCGACCAGGGGAAGGTTTTAAAGTAATCGTCCAGACCCATTTTTTTTTTGCCGAATTATGTTGAATTCAAAACACCTAATCCACCAAAAATAATTGATTTCCAGGCCTCATTTCCGTAAAAACACGACTTTTGTAAAAAGCGCGCGAAAAAAAAAATCTTCCCTCCAACAGGGCTACGACTGTTATTGATGACGTCAGAACAGGGACGCCCGCAGACACTCTGTCTGACACCTGTCGGCAAATGTTATGATGAGCGATTGTACTTCGGTGTCAGACAGTGAATCTGTCGCTGTGACAGATCTAGAGTACGATGCTCAATCTGACACCGAAAGAAATGACGCTGGTCGCGTATACTATGAGGAAAACGAACCTCAGATTGTCATGGGATCCTATATGTTTGAGCCCGAGTACGAGGTGGATTAACAGGTGTTAGCAGAGCCTGATGTTCAGCAGGAGGACCTGGCACTTCTCCAAAACATGGATTGGTAAATAAGGTTAAACCATGTGTGTGTGGGAATCACAATGAAGGTACTTTCGAGAAAATCCTATGGTTAGTTTTGGAGCTACAGTCAAACGTCATTACTCGGAAACCACATACTAGCATTAACTACAGCATAGAGTTGGAAAATATGCGGGCGGGAAGGCAGAAAGTGTGACAGCCACACCACCACAGGGTCTCTCACCACAGGGCACGCCCACTCCACAACTGGTTTACTTGGTTTACTTGGTCTTGTTAAGAGGCAAAGCCTCACAGTCGTGGTGGTCCACCGCTGCTGCCAGTCCTGGCGTCCCTGTCGGTTAATATGGAGGAGAGTTTCACGCTCGTTTTCAGAGACACCAACTACTTTTTCTTGGCCTACAATAGGTGCTTGTTCTAATGGTGCTAGTTTTATTTTGCGCAAACCAAAAAAAATAAAAAAATAAATGTATATTTTGTGGTTAAGGTTAGGTTAGGTTTCTTTAAAACCTGTAAGGTTAGGTTAGGTTGGGTTAGGTTAGGTTAGGTTAGGTTAGGTTAGGTTAGGTTAGGTTAGGTTAGGTTAGGTTAGTTTTCATTAAAACATAAGGTTAGGTTAGGTTTCATTTTTTTTTTTTTTTTTTTTTTTTTTTTTGGTTTGCGCAAAATAAAACTAGCACCATTAGAACAAGCACCTATTGTAGGCCAAGAAAAAGTAGTTGGTGTCTCTGAAAACGAACGTGAAACTCTCCTCCATCACCCTACACACGCCACTCCTTTCCGTGTGCAAACTTTTCTCGAAAGGTACAGCTGTCTTGCTGCACCCATAAAGGATGCATGCATGTGGCATATAGCAAAAAAAATCTATCAGGAACACCCAAATATCTTCAGGTACTATATTTATCTCTGTTTACGTGCCTCTCTGATCAAGCGCGGGAAGATGAGCCTCCCTGATGCTACGTCACCGAACCTGAGCATGAGCGTCTGCAAACCTTGAGAGCGTTTTGAAAACTCGGGGAATTTGCAGATTTTGATTGCGGATTATTTAAAAACGGCTGACTGGATACAAAAAGTGACGACGTATTGTTGATATACTCGTTAATGGCTATGATTTGATTGCATTAAATCAGGAATGATGAAATGGTCTGGACGATTACTTTAAGTCCACTTCTGAGATGATCCGATCACTTTTTTGTTTGTTTGTTTTTTAGCAGCCTATTAGCGAGAATTGTGAAAAAAAATGTGGGTTGCGAGAATTGAAGAAACCTTGATGTAGGGTGATGGGTAATGGGTGAGTGAATGGGTGGGGTGATGGGTAATGGGTGTGTGGTGATGGGTAATGGGTGAGTGAATGGGTGGGGGGTGATGGGTAATGGGTGAGTGAATGGGTGGGGGGAATACATACATTTCTACATCCATGATTTCAGGAAAGTTAGAAGGGGCTATCTGGAGAGTCTGTGTTTGGTGGGCCACAGGCCCACCAAACGCAGGTGGTGGGCCGGCCCACCAATAGCCCTAATGGGTGAGTGAATGGGTGGGGGGTGATGGGTAATGGGTGAGTGAATGGGTTGGGGGTGATGTGAATGGGTTGGCGTTAATACATACATTTCTACATCCATGATTTCAGGAAAGCTAAAAGGGGCTATCTGGAGAGTCTGTGTTTGGTGGGCCTGTGGCCCACCAAACACAGGTGGTGGGCCGAAGGCCCACCAATAGCCCTCCGCAGGAGCTAGCCAAAAAGGCCGCCCGGAGGGCGGCTTTGCGGCTAGTACTCCCTATTGACCAATACTCTCCTGACATAGCTTGGGGGGGGTCCCAGAACCCCCTGCTAGCTAACTAACCTAACCTGGGCATTGATCACGTAACCAAACCTCAGTGCGAGGGTTTTGCCACCCTCAGACCCCTCTTGTGCTCTTTCTAATTTCCGACGGCTATTGTAGTAGGGGTTACAAATATTCCTTATGATGAGAACGATCGTTCAGTAAAACCACCGATCGTGTTATGGTTTATACTTCTTTTTTTGTGTGTGTTTTACGTTGTAGCCTATAGCGCCTGTAGGCTTATGGAGAGTCTTGATGTTGGTCGATCTCGCCCGTTGGTGGCGCAAGCTGGATTTTTATAGTGACACTTGTGGTCTCAGCCCCGGCATGATTAGAACTCGGGATATTGAGTTCAGCACTCGAAGACGCTAACCACTCAGCCACTACCTCCCCGATGGGAGGCAAACTGCACATATATACCCTTTCACACTCGTTTTGCTAACCTATAAACCAGTAGAATGGTAAGAAATACTTTGATTTAGACCCAGTCATGTTATACATACACTGTATTTGCCAAAGTATCCAAATTTTCTACTTGAAATTGGTATAAAATAAAAAAATAACTTACCGTAATTTCCCCTCGAAATCTCCTATGATTCGCATTCATTGCCGACAGATAATAAGACGAAGAACGAAAAATCATTGCATATGTGTAGAATCACACACGGACACTCATATGAGGCTATTTTTTTTGTGTTTTTCAGTAATGGGCATGATTTTTTTAAAAATAGATTGCCTCGAATCGGATGACAGCCGTGCAAAACGAACCTTTGTGAGGCATCATAATGATAAATAACCTCTGGAGACATCATTTACTAAAGTTATGGAGGTATGATACATCCATGACTAAAAAACTATGAATTTTAAAAGAAATGTGTTTGTAAGCAAAATCACGGTAAGCCCAATACGCCTTATGTAAGTAAGCATGGAAATTATTAACTGTTGCGCAGCATCAGACTCCTCTGGTGGCTAACAGCTGCAATGGAAATAGAAGCTTACTTGGTGCTTACAATATCGTTGGCGAATACAGATTTACCACTTCTAGTAGCGACCTATTTATTTCGACCTCGTAACAGGATATAGCTAGTAAGTTTGCTGAATCTTGCCACTGGTTTTGAGTGGAGGTTCGAGGTGTCTGGCCCCGATTGTCCAAGGAAGAAGAGATTCCGACGGAACACGGATAGTTCCTCTCTCTCTCCACCTCTGTTGGTGTAGACTTTTTCGTCCCCTGCAGCCCAGGTCAACTACCCTTCCAGTCAGCTGTCGTCCCGTGTCTCGTGTTCAGTGACGTATGGTTGAGAGGAAGGCTGTTACGAGCCAGGTAGCAGGAGCGGGAGTCTGGTGGTGGTGTTGTTTGTAAATACATGTCTGAGCGAGACTTGTCTGAGCTGAGACTTTACGTTAGTAAAATTTACTCTTCTTTTAGAATGTGTTTTACATCACCCTTACTGCCCTTCCCCTACTCCAGCTTCATCTCATCCTGGAATCCTGAGGCAACGAGCAGTGATGTATTCACACTCGTTTTTCCTCACAGTCTGACGTCAGTTTATAGGTAAAATGTCAGAGTATATTATATCTAGAAAAGTACGGGAGCACTTAGAATTACAAAAATGTATTGCAAACTCTCAGCATGGATTCAATAAGGGTAAATCGTGTCTCACTAATATATTATCTTTTTATAGGGCAGCTTGTGAGGCATCAGATGAGGACATTAACTATGACGTAATATATATTGAGTTCAGCAAGGCGTTTGACAGGCTACCCCACTAGAGATTGTTGAGGAAAATTTTATCCCACATGATAGATGGTAGAGTCTATAATTGGCTTATTACTCAAAACATCATTTTCGACTTTATGGGTGAACACCACCTACAGTACTAACACTATAGTCTTACCCCTTTTCTCATTCTATACTAACATGTATACGCGTAAAAGCATATATGCAGACATTGCAGTGATATATGGATTGTGTCACATAGTATGATAGATGGATGATAAAAACACTATACACCAATCTTGTAATGAAACAATGAATGCTGCGATTTTTTGTTATTTTGTGTTGAAGAAAAATAAAAAATCTGGGGAAAAAATACAAAATTATAACTCGATCACAATGAAACATGGTCAAATTATGTAAAATCAACTCAGAAAAACGATGGTGATAACATACATATTGGCGCTACGGGATACGGGGGAGAAATACCGATTTCCTTCAGAGTCTCTCCATAACATCAACAAGGACAGTACGCTTCACGGTAAACACAACACAGGAAGTATATATACCCTAGATGGAGTAAGTAAAGGTAAAGATGGGAGCATACGCTAAGCTGCGCGTGGCATGCGGTGCTCATCTCCGTGGCATTAGCCCTTAGAGCCTGTGGTGGGTGAGGACCCGTTACCCCGGGACACAGGGCTAGTGTGACTCCCGGGTTACCACAGTTACCTTCCCCAGGTTACCCCAGGTACCCATTTATCAACCCCGAAAGGAAGGAAGAACAGCTGGGTAGGCTGGTCACCGGCTTGCCCTGGCCCGGGATCGAACCAGGGCCCGCAGATTCGTAGCCAGGCACGCTAGCCACTGCACCACGGAGGCGACATGGAGTAGGCATATGGAGTAGGCATAGGTAAATTGAACTCGGATTTTTTTCTTCGTGTTAGTGAATCAAGACCAGAGGCCCGGAGAGCAGTGTGTTAGTGCCAAGAATAGAGCTAACATGGTACTTGGTTTTATCAACAATAGCGTGATTAATAGATCAGCAGATGTAATCCTAAGACTTTACTTAGCGTTAGTTAGACCTTATTTAGATTATGCTGTACAGTTCTGGTTTACGTACTATATAAATGATATAGAAAAACAAGAAGCGGTACAGAGATGGATGACTAAAATAATTAAGGGGATATGGAACTTACCTCTCTTTTTTTTTTTACATCACAAAGGACTGGCCAGGGGCACAACAAAAAGAGGTAGCACAAAGCCCGTTTAGTTGCCAGTCCTTATAAAGAAGACAGTAAAGTGATAAAAAAAGGGGGGTGGGCCAATTTAGTTCGGGAGGTGTCTTGTCACTCTTCTCGTGAAAAAATGTAAGTCATAGGAAGGTGGAACAATAGAAACAGGAAGAGAGTTCCGGAGTTTACCAGTGAAAGGGATGAAAGAGTAAAGATACTGATTAACTCTTGCATTAGGAAGATGGCCAGAATAGGGATGAGAATGAGTAGAAAGTCTTGTGCAGCGAGACCGCGGGAGGGGGGGAGGCATGCAGTTAGCAAGTTCAGAAGAGCAGTGAGCATAAAAATTACGGCAGAAGATAGCAAGAGAAACAACATTCCGGCGGTGATTTAAAGATTGAAGACAGTCAGTCAGAGGAGGGGAGTTGATGTGACGAAAACCTTTTGACTCAAGCCTGTTTAGGAGAGCTGTATGAGTGGATCCTCCTAAAACATGTGAGACATACTCCATACATGGGCGGATAAGGCCCCTGTACAGAGAAAGCAACTGGGAAGGAGAAAAAAAAGGACGCAGACGCCACAGGACACCTAACTTCTTAGAAGCTGTTTTAGCAAAAGATGAGATGGGAGATTTCCAGTTCAGAGTTTTAGTAAAGGATAGTTCAAGAATGTTCATTGTAGAAGAAGGAGATAGTTGAGTGTCATTGAATAAGAGGGGATAGTTATTTGGTAGGTTTTGTCGAGTAGATAGGTGGAGAAATTGGGTTTTTGAGGCATTGAACAAAATAAGATTTGCTTTGCCCCAATCAGAAATTATAGAAAGATCAGAAGTTAGGCGTTCGGTGGCATCTCTCCGTGAATCACATAGTTCTTGTTTAGTTGGACGTCTAATAAACGACGTTAAAAAATGCAGGGTAGAATCATCAGCGTAGGAGTGGATAGGGATTTGATTTAGACTTAGGAGATCATTAATGAATAATAGAAAAAGAGTGGGTGATAGGAAAGAACCTTGGGGAACACCACTATTGATAGATTTAGGAAAAGAACAATGTCCGTCTGCAGTAGCTGCAATATAACGGTTTGAAAGAAAACTTAAGATGAAGGTACAGAGAGAAGGATAGAAACCGAATGATGGTAGTTTGGAAATTAAAGATTTGTGCCAGGCTCTATCAAAAGCTTTTGATATGTCAAGGACAACAGCAAAAGTTTCACAGAAACCCCTAAAGGAGAATGACCAAAATTCATTTAGGAAAGCTAGAAGATCGCCAGTAGATCGCCCTTTACGGAAACCGTACTGACGATCAGATAGAAGATTGTGAGCAGATAAATGCTTAAGAATCTTCTTATTAGGTATAGATTCAAAAACTTTAGAAAGGCAGGAGGTCAAAGCTATAGGATGGTAGTTTGAAGGATTAGAACGGGGACCCTTCTTAGGAACAGGTTGGATGTGAGCAAACTTCCAGCAAGAATGAAAGGTGGAAGTAGATACACACAGACGGAAAAGTTTGACCAGGCAGTGTGCAAGCACAGAAGCACAGTTTTTGAGAACAATAGGAGGGACTCCGTCAGGACCGTAAGCCTTCCGAGGATCTAGGCCAGAAAGGGCAAAGAAAACATCATTACGAAGGATCTTAATAACAGGCACAATATAGTCATAGGGTGGAGGAGAAGGAGGAACAAGCCCTCCCTGGTTGAAATCAACCAGGGTGTAATTTTCAGCAAAGGTTTGAGCGAAGAGTTCAGCT
>JACEEZ010006637.1:37500-60000 GCA_016584305.1 Chionoecetes opilio
AGAGAAGAGGGAAAGAAAAGAGAAGGAGAGAGAGAGAGAGAGAGAGAGAGAGAGAGAGAGAGAGAGAGAGAGAGAGAGAGAGAGAGAGAGAGAGAGAGAGAGAGAGAGAGAGAGAGAGAGAGAGAGAGAGAGAGAGAGAGAGGGGGAAGAGAGAAAAGAGGAGAGGAGAGGAGAGAGGGGAGAGAGAGAGAGAGAGAGAGAACGGGGAGGAGAGAGAGAGAGGAGAGGAGAGGGGAGGGAAGAGAGAGGAGAGAGAGAGGGAGAGGGGAAAGAGAAGAGGAGAGAGGGGAAGAGAGGGAAAAAGAGGAGAGAGGGGAGAGAGAGAGAGAGAGAGAGAGAGAGAGAGAGAGAGAGGGAGAGAGAAGAGAGAGAGAAAAGAGGGGGCCAGGGGGCGATTTATTTATTTAAAACGCAAATTTTAAATGAATGGACTATTTGCATTTATCAGAAAAAAAAAATTTAAAATAAATGGAAAGCAAAAGCTTTCTGTTTTCTATTGAAATTTTCCCCTGAAAATTAGGTTTTCTCAAAAAGTTTACATGACGACAAATTTTAATTTAATTTTTTAAGTTCAGCAATTTTCTTTAGTCACAAAATGACCTTTATTTAATGTTTCTACGGGGTTTTTTTAGTGATGGGTCTTATAGAAAAAAAACTTTCCCCGAAGATAACGTATATCCTTTATAAATGTAAACATGATTTTTGCGGGGTCCCTTTGAGAGTTTCCCCCGGGGGTCTAGAATGAAAGGAGAGGCCGGGGGGAATTAAGGGGGGCCCCCCCCTTAATTGGGGTTTGGGTCACAAATTTATTTTTCCCAAGGAAACTCTAGGTTGGGTGTTGGGTACGATATCGGGCCAAAAAAAACCCCTTTCCCCCGAGCACAGGGGTTTAAAGGTTCCATTTTAAAGAAAAAAAGCCTGCCTTATGGGGTTTTATAAAAATATTTTTTCAATTTTCCACCCCCTTTGGGTAAAAAAATGAATAAAATATATTGGGTCGTGAAGGATCCCAAAGGGACGGGCCCTCATGAAATCAATCAAAATACGAAAACAAGGTACCTGCGTATGGATGGAAATGTATTCCCTCCACGGGGTGTAACTTTTGATTTTAATTCCCCTCTAAACCATGCAAAGAGAAGTTACGTTGTGTTTTTTAATTTATGTCAAAAGAATTATAGTGGGGAAGGGTGCGCAGCGTTTTTAGTTTGTACAAACGAAAAAAAAGGGGAAAAAACACGTGGAACCACCACCCTTTTTTTGAAAACCGCTTTGCGGTAAATTTATTCACTTACTTAAAAACATTTTTTAAATCTTTTGAGCCCGGGAAACCTTCTAGCGGCAAATAGTCATTCAAAATTTTGCTGAAACTGTAGCCAGCGCAGCCCCATTAAAATTTAAAATTAGTAATGAGCCGGCATCATTTTGGGGTGTTTTTTAAACTTGGGCCCTTTCCCCTTCCCTGGGGAAACCCGCCATACTCTATTCGGATCACAAATTTCTACACGATTTTTTTAAAATTTCTTTTAACTCACATTTTCAAAAAAAACCCCACGAGGGGGTAAAAAAACCCTTTTTTGGACCTTTTTTTTTGAAAAATTGGCCGTTTGGTAAAAATTAAATATTGGCCCAAATTTGACACTAGCATAATAAAATTTGTGTCCTTTGATAAAATTATGGGAAGTGAAACAGGAAGCTTTTAGGGGTTAAAATTTTTCCTTTTAAAAAACAAGGTAACTTTAAAAAAGATTGGGGAAGTTTTTTCAAAAAAACAGTTTTGGAAAGGGTGTATCCAATAAATCGAATATGGACAGGGGGGATTTTTAACAATATTTTGAATTTTGCTGAAATTTCTTGCTTCCGTCGGGAAAAAGGGGACGTTAAAAGAATAAAAAGGGAAAAAAACCCCCAAAGTGTTGGAGCACCCAAAGGAATCTGAGTTTTTAAAAAATTAAGGGGGGCCTACCGTAAATTTTTTGTCACCCTAAAAATTTAAAATGAAAAAATTTTGAGTTAAAAAAGACAAGGGGCGCGATACCAGAAAAGTTGAAAAAGGGAAAAAGAAGAAAGATCTTAAATTATGTTTTTGCAAGTATCATTTAAATGAGCCCCAAAAAAATTTTAGTTCCCTGCGCAAAAGGGGAAAGCTATTTAATTACAGCGAACATGGGGTCCACTTCCCTTAAAAAAAGGGGGAAACATGTAATTTTTTGCAATTGAGATGGCCGAAGAAATTAAATGTTTTACTTTGTTTTTTTTTTACATTTAATGATAAAATGGTTTGGGAAGAAGTGGGCTGCGAAAAAGGAAAACGAAATTTCCCATTGATAAATTGCGAGTTACTTGAAACAAAAAATTTTTTTAAAGCAAGATAAATTTTAAAATTTAACAAATCCCCGGGGCCCAAAGACTGTATTGAAACCGCAAATTTTTTAAAGGGAAAAACAAAGCAAGATTTGAAAAACCTTTTTCAATATTTTTAAAACAAACCCCAAAATTCCCGGGAAATTTTAAATTTTCCTTGCGTTTTTGCCCTTTGAAAAATTTTAAACCCCCAATTAGAGAAAAAAAAATATTTGAAAAAAACTGAACAAAAAAGGCCCCGTTTTCACCTTTCACACCATATTCTGTAGTTTTATGGCCCCGGGTAATACGGGGACAACATGGTAAAATTTCTAAAAAAAATTTTAAAATATCTTTAAAAGCCCCCGAAAGGTTTTTCCGTAAAAAAACAAAAACGTTTTTCCCTCCCCAAATTTGGCTGCTTTTTTTTAATGATGTAACAGAACGTTCAGCGGGGACAAAAGCAGTAATGTGATTTATCTTGATTTAAAAAAAAAGCTTTTGTTTAAAGTCCCCTTAAAAAGGTTTTTACTTCAAAAATGAAAGCGCAGGGCATAACAGGAAATACAAAAATTTGGTTTGAAGAGGCCCTTCTGAGGGGAAAAAACGCGTAAAAATTTTAAGGGAAAACCCACTAGCGGGCAAGATGATTTAAGTGGGGTACCCCCAGGGTTTCTGTACTGGGACCTGTACTGTTTTTTTTTTAAATCTTTTGTAAATAAATTTTGACAAAGGACTTTCCCTTAGGATACCAAAGTTTGCGGACGTTACTAAAAATAACGAAAAAGTAATCAAAAAATTTCCGATAAGAGCAAAGGGGCAGTTTAACAAATTTGATGATAATCTCAGAATTTGTACATCGTCCTGCCATTTCCAAGTAACCCGGTGGGAAAAATTTTTTACTGTATTTAAATTTAAACATAATTTCTTTTTCCCAAAAAAAACGAGATATTTTTTTTGGGAGTTTTTTTTTCCCTGGACTTTTTTATTTAAAGGGCCCAAATTTAAAAAAAGAAAAACCCATCAGTATTTAAATTTCGACAACTTCCCGGGGGGGGGCCGCGACACCCCAAAAAAATTTTTAAAAAAGCTGGGAAAAAAAAAAACCCCCCCATCCCCCAAATTATCCCCCACACCGGCCCCAAATAGGGCAATGCAAAAAGTTTTTTTTTAAAATACCGGTTTAAAAAAAAAGAGGGGGGACAGTGGGCCAAAAAAAGTACTTTTTGGGGGAAGGGGGGGGAGAGGCTTTCCCCGCTTTTTAAGAATTTTACCCGGGGGTAAATTTTTGGACCTGTACGAAATTAAACGTACGTGTGGCAAAACTCGCCCCGGCCACATTGCCCAGGGTTTCGGTTTTTTTGGGGGGGGTTTCCAAATTTCATGAATGAGGGATAATTTTTAATTTGATAACAAGATTTTTCATATATTCTGTTGGTTTCACTTTGCTGTAACTTATTTACAAAATTTTTTTTTTTTAAAAATACCTTTTTCGATTAGTCCTCCTAAATTTAAAAATCAGTGGATTTTTTTTTTTTTTTTTTGGGGGTGTTTTTTTTCCCAAAAAGAATTTTTTTATATTGTTTTTCTATTTAAAAGGAAAAATAAAAATTTTCCCTATTGTATAAACTTAATCATATAAAAAAAAGTACTTGACAGTAACTCTAATGTTTTTTGGGAGCTCGTAATAAAAATAAGAATAAAGTAGAATAGGCCAAATTGTACAAAACTGCTTTCCCCCCCTGGAGCCCCCCAAAATTTTGGGGGCCCCGTTCGAGTTTGTTTCCAGAAAGACGGATTGTTGACTTGGGTCCCATTGCAATCCCGGGCCTTTATCGCTTTTCATTGGTTGGGGGGAAAAAAGTGGGGAGATGAAATTTTAAAACCCCATAGGTGTTAAGGGTTTTTCATGTTGAAAGTAGTAATTCGAATTAATTAACCTCTAATTAAAAATCTACTTTTTAAATGGACGGGCAAAGAAGGGGTTTCCCAAAGGGCAAAACCCAAAAAAAAAAATTTGGGGATATTTTTAAAAACAAAAAGAAAATCAAGTCCGTTTAAAAATTGTTTTTAAAAAAAACCCAAGAGGGGCTTTAAAAAATTTTAATGATTTCCCTAAGAAGAACTTTGAAAAGTAGGGGCTGAAAAAGTCATTCCTACACTTTTCAATCCGGGGCGTTTCGTCCTCATTTAAATTTTTTGGGTTTAATTCCCGGTTAACCCCCCAATATAGAAAATATTTTTATTTTTAAAACAGAGAGTCATAGTCCCTTTTTGTCCTAGTCATTTTAGTCCCTAGAAGTAAAAAAGAAAGGGGTTCTATAATAATTTTCCCCGCTTTCGAAAAAAAAGCCTACGAAAAAAGCGGGTTGGAAAGGAAATTTAAAGTTTCAAATTTTGTAAAAAACTTTGCTTGGGGGGGGGGGGGGGGGGGGGGGGAAAAAAAAAAAATTTTTTTAAAATTTTTTTTTTTAAAAAAAAAAAAAAAAAAACCCAAAAAAAAAATTGGGGTTTTTTTTGGGCCCCCTGGCCCAAGTAAACTTTTAAAGGGGAAAAAATTTGGGAATGTTTTTAACAAAATTAAAAGTAAGGGAAAGGTTTTAAAAAAATAAAAGGTAAAACTTTAAAGGGCCAGAACCCCAATTTAAATTTTATTTAAAGGGGTTAAAATTTTTGGGGGAAAATGTTTTGTTTTTTTTTTTGAGGTTTTTTTAAAAATAAAAGTAAATCTTTTCAACGGGCCCAAATATTAAATAAACCAACCCCCGGTTTTTTCTTTGGGGGGGGTGGTGTTTTTTTTTAAAAATTTCTTTCAAACCCCCTTTAAAAAATGGGTGGGGGTTTTTTAATTTGGATATTTTTTTCCTAGAAATTTTTTTTGGGGGCCCACCCCAAAAGGAGGGGTGGGTGGGTGGAGTTTTCCCTTTTTTTTATTTTTTACCTTCCTTTGAAAATAAAAGGGGGGAAGTTGGGAAACAGGACTGTTTGGCAAAGGGTTTGCGCATTTTTCCTTGGGAAAAATTTCCTTTTTCCTTTGTATAATAAAACCCGAGGGTTTTTAAAGGTTTGGGGAGAAATCAAAAAATCTTTCAAAATTTCCCTTTTTTCGCCTTAAGGGGTCACGGTTCAGTAAAAATTTCCCTTGGGGTTTGGTGGGTTTTTAAGCACTAATTTTGGGGTTTTTGGTATTTTCAAGGGGGGTTAGAATGGAAAAATATTTTATCATCCCTTTTTAATGGTTAAAGGGAGAATTAAAAAACCCGATAAACATAAATTTTTTAAAAAAGATTTAAGGATTTTGGAAAAATAAAAAATTTGACTTTAATTTAAATTTTTTATTGGTTTTTGGGGGTTTAAAAAGGAAAGACCTTTTTAAAAATCGGGGACCCGCATTTTTACGGCCGTGGCAAAGCGCATGCCCCTTTGGGCCCCCCATACATGAATTTAAAATTCCCTCTCCCCGGGAACCAGGTTGAAATTTATTTTTCCAAATTTTTGTTATTATGGGTCATTTTTTTTAAAATTTTTGGGCCTTCAGGGGCTCCAAATTTATTTAAAAATTATTACCCAGATGAAAATTTCCCGTGCAAAACCTTTCCCCTACAAATTTTCCTTTTAGAATTTGTAAGGGCCCCTCCCTTTTAGGGAAAAACACGGGGAATTTTAATTTTAAAATTTATTTAAAAGTAGGGTTTAAAATTTTAATAATTTTTTTAATTATTTTGTGTGGATTTATTAAAAAATTATTATCAAATCAAAATATTTAAAAATTTTTAAAAAATAATTGGTTCCTTTCAAATTTTAAATTTTAATTTTATGTAAATCATCTAAATATATAAAAAAAAAATAATATTTTAACAAAAATTTTAATTTTAAAATTTTAATAAAAAGATATTTAAAAAATATATATTATATTATTTAAAACATATATCATATTTTTAAATTTTTTAGGGGAGAGAGGGGAAAAGGGGAAAGAGAAGGGGAGACGGAGAGGAAAAGGGGAAGTTAAGGAGAAAGAGAAAGAGGGGAGAGAAAAAAGAGGAGAGAGAGAAAGAGATTGGAGATAGGGAAAAAAAGACAAGGAAAAGAAAAGAGTTAAAATTAAAAGAGAGTGAATATTTAAAATAGTTTTTAGGAAAGTAAATTAAATAAAAGTTTATTTTTCCCGGGGGGGGGAAAAAAAAACCCTAAACGGGGGGGGGGGGGGGGGGGGGGGGGAAAAAAAAAGGGGGGGGCCCCAATAAAACATCCTTTTCCTCCCAAAAAAAGGGACGCAACAGGAGGGCCAAGGGAGGAAGGGAATTTGGGGGGGTTGGGGTCTTTTAAAAAGCCCATGAGGGGGGAAAAAAAATTTTGAAAGGGGACTAAGGCCGGGGGGGAAGTTTAAGGGAAAGGGAATTTTGGGAAAAAAAAAAATAAAAAAAAAAAAAAAAGGGAAGAAATAAAAAAAGGGGGGGGAAATAATAAAAAAAAATTGGGGGAAAAAACCCAAAAAATTTAAAATTAAAAAATATAAAAAATTTTAAAAAAAAAGAAAAAAGAAAATTTTAAAAAAAAAAAAAAAAAATTTAAAATTTTAAATTTAAAAAAAATAAATTTAAAAAAAAAAGAAAAAGGGGAAAAGGAAAAAAGAAGAAAAAAGAGAGAGAGGAAGGAAAAAGGGAAAAATTTAAAAAGGGGAAGGAAAGGGAGGAGAGAGAGAGAGGAAAAAGGGGAAAGCTGAGAGGGGAAGGAGGAGGGGGAGAGAGGGAGAGAGAGAAGGAGAGGGAGAGGGGGAGGAGAGAGAGAGAGAGAGAGAGAGAGAGAGAGAGAGAGAGGAGAGAGAAAAGGAGGGGAAAAGGAGAGAGAAAAGAGAGAGGAGAGGAGAGAGAAGGAGAAGAGAGAGAGAGAGAGAGAGGTATTAAAAGAGAGCTGCCACCTATTTTCAGTAGTTGTTAAAGCTAGCCCTTCAATTTTGCCTTTTTCCCCCGTTTTTAAACCATAATTTCGCTGAATAGAAAATAAAGCAATAGCGGGAATAGCGCAAATTACGAGTTGGATGTAGTATATACGGCAATGAACGTAGGTTTAAGGTTCCTACTGGGCCGATTGAGGAATCAGGGGGCATCTTCGTTAAAGATCAGAGCACGGGATCGAGTAAACCATACAAGTTATGTCTTGGATTTGGCAGTATTTCATAAGTGCTGCCCCCCCCCCACCTCTCTCTTTTTTTTTTCTCTCTCTCCTCTCTCTCTCGCTCTCTCTCTCGCTCTCTCTCTCTCTCTCTCTCTCTCCTCTCTCTCTCTCTCTCTCTCTCTCTCTCTCTCTCTCTCCTCTCTCTCTCTCCTCTCCTCTCTCTCTCTCTCTTATATATATATCATATATCATATATATAGATACAATATAACATTATAGTATACATAATAATAAGATAGATATATACATATATAATATATATATTATATAGATATATATATATATATATATATATATATATATATAATATATATAGATATATATATACATATAATATATAATATACTAGATAAATATATATAGATATATAGATGATATATATATATATATATATATATATAATATATATATATATATATATATATATAATATATATATATAATATATATATATATATAATATATATATATAATATATATATATATATATATATATATTATATAATTAATATGTATAATATATATATATATATAATATATTATATATATAATATATATGTATATATAATATATATATATAATATATATATGTATATATATATATATATATATATATATTAATATATATATATATATATATATATATATATATATATATATATATATATAATATATATATATATATATATATATATATATATATATATATATATATATAATATATATATATATATATATATATATATATATATATATATATATATATATCTTTACCTCTGAGTCTAATATTTAAATTTGACGAAAAGAAACACCTTATGAATATATCACCTCAACATGGAATGTGTTATACTTTATTGAGTTTGAAATACATTAGGAACTTTTGCTATTACAGGAAATAATTATATGTTATTTTTCCAATCTCCTGTATCATGTCTTAGTGATTTTGTGCATATTCCAGAATTGAAAAACATTACGTATTAGTAAAAGGCAAGAAACTAAAATTTATAAAGTCCTTATAAGTCTCGTTGATCTATTTATTAACCGTACAATACCAAGGCTGCAAAACCAGGGTTCAGGATGCCTAGTTAATGTAAGATTTGTGATGCTGTCAACGCTGCAGCATCAGGAGTTCTGCTGTGGTTTTCCATTTTTCATTCCATTCAATATTCCATTCGATATATAACGAAATATAAACAGCTCGTCAAAGAAAACATTAGCAGCTAGAAGAAGTCCTGTATGGAAAGATACAAAAATTAGAAAGATTTTTAGTAGGAATAGAAAGTAAAAAGACATTTTACACATTTCCAAACACTAAGACATTAATTTTTTCATTAATAAATAATAATTATATAATAATTAAATAAATAAAATAAAATAAATAAATAAAAATAAAATTAAATAATTTAAAATACAAACTATATAATAATAATAAAATAATAATAAAATAGAAATAAAATAAGCGAACAATTATAACAAAACATAAAATAAAATTTAAATAAATTAAAATAAATATTAAATAAATAATAATAAAAAAAATTTTAAAAAAATAATTAAAATAAATATAAAATAAAATTTAAAATTAAAGGGGGACCTACAAAAGGCTTAATCTCCGACTCGCCTGGACCCTTCACCCCGAAGAAACCCAAAATTTTTCCACCTCAGGGCCTAAAAAACACCCACACCCTGCTTCAACCTAACCACTGCAGGCACAGGACAGGGGGGGCCTACCTCAACGCACTAAGAATCCTCCTGCGCCACCAACGGGCGGGGACCAACCCCAACAGAAACCCTCAATAACCTCCAGGGGCCCCCATAAAGGGGGTTACCCGCCTACACTTAAGGCCAATGAAAAAAATAAAAAAAAAATAAATAAATTATAATTTAATAAAAATTTCTTTTAAAAATAATAATTAAATATTTTTAAAATTTATTTTTTTTGTATCGTTTTTACTTTTATTTTTAAAAATTTATTTTATTTTTTAATTTATTATTAAATTTTTTTCTTTTAAAAATAAAAATATATATAATTTTTTTAAATTATATATATATTTAATATAATATTTATTAATATTATATATATATAATATATATAATATATATATTATATATATAAAATATAATATATTATATTAAATTATATTAATATTATATATATATATTTTATATTATATATAAAATTTTATATATAAAATAATATATCTTTTGATATATATAAATAATATTATATATATATATTATATATATAAAATATAATATATATAAATAATTTTATATAAAAAAAATTAACATAGAGAACTATACTCTTGGGGGTAGACCCTGCGGCGCCTCTGTCCTATGGGCCCAAAACTGCCGCACAGCACAATCCAGAAGTGTTTTACGGTCAAAATAATCACTTTTCATTTAGGATATTGACACTGAAGAAAACTCACAGACACTCACAACCCCCTCACAAACACTGACAGAAAAACCCTCACAGACACCTCACATACACTGACGGACACCTCCATCCCTGACGACACCTCATACAGGGCAGCACCTCAAGACCTGACAGACACCTCAAAAACACTGAAACCCCTCACAGACACGACAGAAACCCAAGACATTGACATACACCTCCAGACACTGACAGACCCTCAAAAACACGACAGACACCTCGCAGAGACAAAACAGAAATCAAACACTGCGACACTGACGACACCTCCAACACCTCACAGAAGCGACAGAACTTCAAACCTGACAGACACCTCACATACACTGACAGACACCCAGACATGACAGACTCTCACAGACATGCAGAACTCATAACACTAAACAGACACCTCACATACACTGACAGACACCTCAAAGACATTGACAGAAACCGCCAGACTTTGAAGACACCTCACAGATACCTCCAGACCTGACAGACACCTAACAGACACTGACAAACCTAACAGACATAACGACACCTCACTACAATCACAGACACTGACAGACACTGACAGACCCTCACAGACCTGACAGAGACCTCACAACACTGACGACACTCACAGCACTGACGACCCCTACAGACACTGACATCCTGACAGACACCTCACAACACTGACAGACCCCCTCACAGACACTGTGACACCTCCCGACACCTCACAGACACTGACAGACCCTCACAACCGGGACAACACCTCACATACCTGAAGAACCTAACAGACATGACAGAACCTCACATAAAAGTCGTCCCCTTGGTATATTGTAGAGATTATTTGGGGTGATTAAATATGTACGCCCAGTTTGTACACATTTTTTTAGAGCCCCTTTAATGAACATAGAATATTTACGACCAATTGTAGTGACCCAACCCAGGGAGTCCTCGGAGAACACTTGAGAGGAGCGCGTGGAAACGTGGAGACCCGAGTTGTTCGCCTGTTTTTAAACAGTCAGGGAGTCCGGGAGCTCGGGGGAGAGTTTTTGTGGGTAGTGTGTTCCGGGGTTTTCTTCTCCCTCCTCTCGTATTCTGGTTTCTCGTCATTCCCGGGTACTGTTCGTTGACCCAACTTTATGCTGAGGGCTAGGCATTTGTCCTTTGACATATTTAGCTCTAGCTTAGAAGTGCAAGCTATCACGGGTTTTTCAGGGAGGAACATGGGGGGAAAGATAACGTAAAAATTATTATATATAATATATATATATTTAATATATATATATATATATATTTAAAAATTTATTATATATATATATATATATATTATAATATATATATTTTATATATATATATTATATATATATATAATATATTTTATATATATTATATATATATATATTAATATATAATATATAATTATATTATATATATATATTATATATAATATAACATTATATATAAATATATTTTGATATTTCCAAAAAATATACTGTTTCTTTTGATGTTAATACTGCACAACCTGTAGGAAATTTAAATACGTGTGACACTTGTTTGAAATTTAGGTGTAATTCCTATAGCTATTCATTTTAAGCTGAATTCTTGGGACTGCTCGTCCTACCGGTTTTAAGGACGTCCTGATTGGCGATAGACCGGGCTGGGTGGCGTGGTGGGGTACCCCTTTTCTGAAACCCCAAAAACCCCTTGCCTTGCCTTAGAAAAATATTCTTTTTTCTTGGTTTTTACTCATATTTTACATAATAGTCCTTGACCAACCCGGGCCATTTTTTAAAAGGAAGCCCCGGGGGGGGGAGTAATTCTCATTATATTTTCTTTGGGGCAAAAATCTCAGGTATCAAAAAATGCATGATGGCATCTGAAAAGGTAGTTTTATCCCCGGAGGGGACGCCATCTTTGAAACCACCCGCGCAAAAAATGCCCTTTGGTGGGGTCATTGTTGCCGTGTATCGGGATTTATACTAGCTATCGATTCTTTTGACACTAAATTCGCCAATGTGTACCGTTAAATAAAAAAAATATGAAGCTTTTGTTCTAGTTTAAATTATTAAAAAATCAATTTCGAAAAAAAATCATATTTTTTCAAATTTTATTTTTTTAATTTTTTTTTACTTTTTTTAGTAAAACAACACGGGTTGTTTTTCCCAAATTTATGCATTGTGCTACCCTTTTTATCGTCTAAAAAAATAACTAAAAAAACTAAAACATATCACCCACCACGAGTGTACAAAAAAAAATATATAAAAAGGCTCCCTTTCCACAAACCGAAACATGTCATTTGGAATTTCCCGCCGATAATCAACCCACAAAAACCCATGCCGAAAGTGACGTCAGTCTATTCTTATCTAATTCTATATTCTATATCTCAGTCTGAGATTTTTTGCGGTGACCTGTTTAATTTTCTGGGGGGGGGGGGGGGTGGCTTAAGAAATAAAAGGAAATGTTAGATGGCGCCACTAAACCTATTATAGAGTTTTTTTGTGGCGCCATCTAACATGTTCCGTTGGGATGAGTATGTCTATGAAAGCTGGCGAGTTTTTTCGGATATCGGAGTAATCTAACGCAGGCTTTTTGTTCTTTCAGCTGAGATGGCCGGGTTGAGGCGAAAGGGGGCGAAGTTGAACCCGAGTCCGGAACGTGCATCCTTGCGCAAGAAGTCGCCACTCTCTGAACAAAGAAAGGGCAGCGGGCAACATTTCTTGGAAGACATTGTGTGCCCACCCGCAGTTAGAAACTTTTATCCAATTCTAAAGCTAGTCCAAGAAGGCGCAGTTGAACTTCCTAATTTTCCAATTTATACCAAGGCTTGTAATCAGACTTCACTCAAAAAAAACACCTAGTACTTAAACCCAAATGCAGCTAGAAGTTCTTCGTTGAATTGGCGATGCGGTGCGACGCGATCTCAGGGAAGAGACGGGATCAACTTCAACGGTCACGATGAAAAATGCTTTTTGCCAGCGTGCTTCAAAATTCATAAAAGGCGTCGTACCCGTGAAACGTTGCCCTTGGGCTGTTGAATTTCGGGAATAAGACAATAAGATGCTGCGACAGCTCGCAATGATGAGAGAGTTTTGGCTTCACTCACGAGATAGGGTTTTGCAGCTGAGGCTCACTCCCATTCTCCTGCATAAAAAACTAACCGGCCCCCCAAAAACCCTCAATAGAAACTGACATTAAAGATAATTCAGAAAAAGAAAATGATACGATGTAATTCAATTTCATTCGCACTGATTTGTTTCTTAAACCCGAGGATTGTTCCAATAGTTATGTTGAAACAGTATCCTGTCTTCAGATACTTTTTTCATTGATGTTCGTGCTCCATCAAGAAGAATCTGCAGCAAATTACAAGAGAGTTTGAGAATCGCTCATCTTTTTCAATGTAAACACCTGTATACTTATGCCCGAAAACTGACAAAGCGAGAGATTGCTGCGAGTGCGTAAACCAAAAGCAGAATAAAAGCATTTGAAGGGAGGGGCCCGATAAAAGTAATTTTTGGGCGGCGTCTTCACTGCGAACCAACAAAGATGCTCATTCAATAAACTTTGGGCCGCCTCAGCCAGCAGAACCCCCTTCAGATTACTGAAGATACCAGATTCTCTTCGTGTATTTCTGCAACTTTGATTTGCGGGAGTGGGGGTAGCCTGCGCGTGCCGACACACGGTATGGTCGAGGGCTAAAGATTCATCAATGCGTACACCGGGGTACCATCAGAACACGAAGCATGTCCTACTTCCCGTGGGTCATAAAAACGCTCACCGGTAATACAGGGGGCACAATATTGAATCGACTCGGGACGGTGTTCGTACACAGTTCTTGGAAAAAATCGAGACAGCGCTATGCAAGACAAAATTTGCAATGTGAGAAAGATACATACCATTTCCCTCACAGTGCCCCTTCGGTCCCGACTGTTTGCCGATAACATCGACAGGGTAGAGGAATCGCTGAGTGGTGGCGGAAATCGCTCGCGTCAACCCCTATCATCGTCCAACCGAAGTCGCAGTCGTGTTTCCGCCCCAACCTCCATCGGCAGTATCCCCAAAAGATAAAAAAGCGATCTTCCCTCTCCCCCGATTTTCTTCCAATATCAGGTTTTGGAAAAGAGAGGGCCCACCCGCAATCAAGCCTGAGATCTTTTGCATCTTGCAGGCGCAAATCCTTGCGCAGCGCCGAAACACGTAGGATTTTGACTCCATGCTGGAACCATGCGACCAGACAATCATTTTGTGGACTGGGTTCAAAATATACTAAGATCGTGTTCAGGTGACGGAAGATGTATTGTACCGCCGACTATAAACGCGCCTGCCACAGAATGGCAACGTGCAAAAAATCCCCAAGAAACTTTTTAACATCATGTCATCACTTTTAGCTTGAGCGTATACCCGGGGGTGCTGACCAGGCACTATTTTCTAAGGCGACCGAAATCATGGAAAGATTCGATCGATATGGGAAAATCGTGCTCATGATGGAACTTTCCTACCACTGTAATTCTGTCGAGCATTGGGGAAAAAGTTAGGGATGCAGGCCTTCGGGAGTAGCTGTTTTATCAGGAATAAACGCTGAAGGTTTCCCTCAACAGGGTTCTGGAAGGCAAGCAAAACAACCGTGCTGTGCACTCCCCAAATTGATGTACAGGCCTAATGCGCATCATTTGGAAGGGCTTCCAGGGGTGGATAGAAACAAACATCCCGACAAGGGGCCCAGATTCGAAGCACGCCCAAAAATTTGCAGCATCAAGGAGGTGTTTTTCCACGAACTCTCGCTGGGCTCCGATGATGATTTTTGTCAGAGCCTTTTACATGTTCGCAAATACCTACATTTTCTGCGAACCAAAAATGGGACCTGGCTCGCTTCGATAGTATATTTTATGGTAAGGGCCTGCTGGGGGTTTTTTCGTGCGGATGAGAAGGCGAATGGAATTTTACTTTGGGTTTGTCAAAAGTGATCCCTTGGGTTTCGCAAAAAAACAAAGGTGAACTATGCTAGATATCTACCAGTGTACTATGCCAAAATGACGAACTCCCGAAACATGCCCCCAGTTGACAGGCATTTCAATCAAGGGTACTTTCCGTACAGCTTTGACAGGGGAAACCATTTTTCCAGAATCGCTGTGTCAGACAAAAAAAGAAACAGTCAAAAAAAATACGCAAACAGCTGGAGAACAGAGGTTTTATCTTCGACAAGGGGCTGGTCACATACTATCTAACTGCAGAAATTTGGGCTGCTGCATGAGGCCTACGAGAAACTATTTGTGAAGGGGAGCGAACATCTCCCCAAGCACCCTGACTTGTCTACTTCTCGCATCAAACGTGATGAGTCTGGGGTCACACATCTGTGATCTACTGGAAAATACTGGGCCAAACCATTTGCCGATGACCGTCATGTCTTCTCATATTCTACCCGGGGCGGCTCAGGGGGACGTTTCTAATGACTACTCCCCCCCGCAAAAGGGGGGAAACGGCGTATCAAAGCTTCCAGAAACGTCTTAAAAAGGGAACAGGTTTTATGACACAGTAAAAGTAATTGAAGACCTTTGGGAAGATCAAGCAGAAAGTTGTGAAGGCCCCAAAAAAGGAGAAACGTCCTGAGAGCTGACGACAAAGTTTGCCCATTATACTCATCGCCAGACAAAGGGAAACCCCGACATGAAAATTGTCCTTGTCACCCACTAGGGCCGTTTCCATGGCTTTGGGGAAAAATTGATGGGTCAATAAAAAAACGAACAAAGTTTCACTTGCGAAACACTGAAGGTCTTTGGAACCAGGGTAACGTTGAAAGCGAAGTGCAACAAAAAATTGATCGATGGGCCCATACAAAAGAAAACAGGGGAGAACGACACTTTGAAGAACTATCTGACCGCATCCTTGCGGGGCGCTTTACGCTGGTCAAGGGGAGTGAGGCACGAGTTGTCTTTGACAATACACAAAAAAATCCATCAAAGCGCGACGTGTGAACCGCGATTCAAATGAAGGGATCAGTTTCAGCGGATCAAACCCCCCCACAAAATCTGAACTGGGGGCGTCTCCTTGCTTGCAGCCAGACCCCAAAGGAGAAAAATGGTTTGTTTTCTGGCGGAGTCGTGGAAACATGAAACAAAAACGCGAAAAGCTAGGCAAAAAACACTGTATGTACCTGTGGGGAAAAAGTCTGGTACTGACCCCCCGATAGGTGGAAGTTGGTGCAGCACTCGAATGTAGCCCGAGGAAGCAGACACGCGTATGTTTTTCCACGCAAAACACGCCGCACCCACTCAAGACGATCATCTTAGTGGCAGATGACACCGACGTTCTGATCTCAGTCTTCATCTCACAGAACCATAATAGTCAGCTCTTATCGACGAGGAACAAAAGGGTTTAGTCAAATGATTTTCGTTGGAAAGTTTGGGTCGGTATTGGGGTCCCGGGGTTTGCAGTGCATTTCCAGGGCTTCATGCATGGGCGGGTGGACACGTTGTGCTCTGGGAGCCAAGGAAAAATAAAGGCTTTGAAGCTTGGCAAGCGAATGATCTGTATCTTCAAGCATTTAAGATCTGGGATCTTTTGTGGGAAAGTACCAACAGGGCGTCTTCAATAGCATTCAGGGCCTTTACGGTCAGCTTACGCCCGGAAAAACGAAGACGTCGGGGCTAATCATCCGTTATAATGTTCTGTGCAAAGAAGGGCCCGATCGAATCTGGACAATTGCCCCCTTGGAAGACTCCTTTAGCGCAAAAACCCTTTGGGCCAAAAAAAAAGGCGGCTATCTGGCGACGCAGCCTTTAAACCTGCCAGACTCCCAGCCCCATCAGCAGGGCATGGCTGGGAACCATATGGCGGTTCGCTCAAAAAACCCATGGATGGGGGGTCTACCAGTCCAGTTCGTCTTTAATCTCATCCATGCACATGCAAAGGGGCGTGTCGACCGTCAGGTTCCCTGCATACTGAATGGGTTTTTAAATGCACTGTTGTGTTAGGGTGAGGGATGCTCCACTGGGGGCAGGATGATGCTATCGGGCTCAGGATGCCCAAAGAATCTGATGGGGACTCTGATGATTAAATTTTTTTGTGCACTGTATATTGTATAGCATATTTTTTTCTCTATTAAAGCGGCCAAATTGCCTGAAACTTTATAACAGATAAAAGGTTTAGCAAAAGTATAATTTTGGGAAATCAACCGGTTTTTTTTGACTAAAACATGACATGTTCAAAATACCCCCCCGCTTGCTTATTTGAATATACATCGTATGGTGTTAAAAAACGCTCCATACGTCTTTCCAAACTCTAGTAAAGAAAAAATTAAAATAATTGGGGGCCATTTTGAAAACCAAGATGGCCACCAAAGTGCAATTTCCATGTAAAAAAATTTCCGCCTGCTTATTAGATATCGTATGGTGTTTTAAAAAACCTCTCCGTACGCATTCCTAAATTTCGTTTCGTCAGAAAGATAAAGCCAGCGGCGGCCCCAAGTCATTTTATGCCCCTTTACATATATTTGTTTAAACTCGTGGTGGGGAATGTTTTACTTTTTTGATTGTTTTTATAGACGATAAAAAGGGGTACAAAATGCATATTTGGAAAAACATCCAGGTTGTTTCACTAAAAAAAGTACAATCAAAAATAAAAATTTTGAAAAATATTGATTTTTTTTTCGATAATTTTTTTTTATAATAATTAATCTATAACAAAATGCTTTATATTATTTTTTATTTAGACGGTAACATTGGACGTATATTAGTCTAACCGCAATCGATAGCTAGTATAGAAGTCCAATAAAGTGCAACAATGTATTCCCACCAAATGGCTTTCGAGCTGGGTGGTTTCAAAGATGGCGTCCTCCGGGCACTAAGCTACCGTTCTCAGATGTCCCTCACACCTTTTCTGACACTTGAGACTTGGTCTAAGGGAAAATCCCAAAAGAAATTACCCCCCCGCCGGGGCATTACTTTTGGTCTGCTCAAGGGCTATAAGATAGGCCTATTTTGTTTATCAGGAATCAGGCAGTGATTGTTTTAACAAAAACACCATTCTAATCAAAAGGGTAAAAAAAAAAGTCATGACTGACTATCACAAGAGTAGGGGTGACTTAAGGTTTTCAGTGCATTGAAATGTTTAACTCCTACCCGATGTTTCCAAGCTACCCGATGATATTTTTTGAAACTGAGCCCACCCTCGTGTTCATAAAACATTTTCTGCATTCTGGCATAACAAAATTTAAATAAGATACATATTTAAGATAATTGAAGGAAAGTAAAAAAGTGTTTAAAAATTTTTTCTTGCTTATTTTTCTTCAAATCGCTGTAAATCCATAATTTTGGTCGCATTCAATTTTTAAAAACTGTTTTTTAAAAAACCCTTTTACTATTCCGCTTCCCGTGGTAGTAACAGTACCAATAAGGAAAAAAGTAGGGGGTCAAAATGGCTAAGAAATTAAACTACACTGAAGGCACAGTGACGGGTGAGCATTGCTCCTATACGAAAGACTTTTTCTCGAAGAGCTATCGGGGCTCCCCCCGTCCGGACCAAATTTAAAAAAGTTTAAAATTTCTTAGCCTTTTTTACCACCCACTCTTTTCCCTTTTTGGGACGTCTACATACCACATGAAGCGAACAGTAAAAAAGGGTTTTGAAACAGTTCTGAAAATTGAAAGCGCCAAAAATTATGGAAATTTTCAGCGATTAAGCAAAATAACAAGAAAAATGTTTATACCTCTTTTTTCTTTCCTTCATTCTTAATATTCTGTGTCTTAGTGTATTTTTTTTAGCTCATGAATGGGAAAATGTATTATAAACGATGGGAGGCTCAGTTTTTATAGATATCATTGGTAGCTTGGTAATATCGGGTAGGATACAAAAATTCTGCACTGAAAACCCAAAAGTCCGCCCACCTTGTGATAGTCCGTCATCTTTATTTTTTACCCTATTGAGTTATGAATGGGGTGTTTTTGTTGAAAAACCGCCTGATTCACTGTGCAAACAAAATAGGCCTATCTTGTGTAAGAGGTGAGTAAAGCCAAGAAATATGAATATTTTTCTGAGGTAACGCAAGGGTTTTGGGTTGCGGCGAGGCAAGTACCACCACCATCGCCACCCAGCCCGAGTCTATCAGCCAATCAGCGACGTCCTTACAAACTCGGCTAGGCATCAAGCAGCTCCCAGCCCAGGAATCCAGCTTAAGTGAATAGACTATAGTAATAGTTATGAAAGTTATTATATATGTTAGAAGTAAAAACTGACTGACATTGCTCGGGCCGCTATATAATTTGTCCTCAAATTAGGCACATACGAATTAGCTAGGGAATAACAAATGGTACACCTAACTAAAGGCTAAATACATATAAAATATAAACTTTAAACTTCCCAAAGCTTAATTCCTATCGCTAAAAGTGCGTAAAATCTGAGCTAAAAACACAGAAAATTATGGAAAATAATGGATAACATGTTGCTCAACATCAAAGAAAATTACATGGCCGAGTAAATTTATATATGTGTCAGTATTAGTGTGCATAAATCCAATTAAATCCAATCCAATAAATGGATTAATGTGCAAATATCACAGTTAATAATTTGCAAGTGTAAGGTGTAGCAAGTGTATGTGTACCGTAGACGGTAGCTAGCAAGCTCAACTGTCAGCGAAAGTAGCTGTGAAAATTACAGGGAAAAATTGAGAACTTAAAATTTCAAGTAATTAAATTGTAAACTTAAATGGTCAAGCAATCGTTAAAAACCCTGAATAAGTCAAGTAATGACGAAGTCTCGTCTGACTGTAGAGCTGCTGCTGTGTTTGCATAGTGTGTGGGCAAATCCAAGTTTGCCAAAAATCCTACATAAATGATAATAAATCAATCCTAATGTAGAAAATATTTTTACATCAGCGTGTGTAAAAATTGACTGGCAGAGAAATGAAATGAAGTTTACACATTTGAATTTACTTCAGAAAACATGTTGATGTATAACAGGAAGAGTGGTGAGCACTCTTGTATTAAACTTGTAGAATCATGTGCTAAAGAAGCATTATTAACCATTTAAGTATGGATTATGCGTGGGGACAAGAAACTGTCACTCAGGCGAATAAAATTTAGATTTGGTGTTCTCCACGGGAGTGATAAAGTAAACTGTACACCAAAATTTAAGTTTCCACGGGAGTGGAATAGGAAAGGTTTCCTAGTGAAGGTAAATCTTATCAAGGGCAATGCACAGGTAGCTGGTAAAGCATTTCGAGCTGTAAAATGATAAGGGGGGCATATTTGGTATGACGTGGAAAAATACATCAATCCTCATTAGGGCAAATTTTATATTCAACAGCTGAAACTTTTTATATTGGGAAAAAATAAACTGGGCACAGATTGATATGAAAATTACCGTATCTGCCATGAAAAGAGACAAAGTGTCTGATACAACCATGGAGTTCTCAGAGAATAGCAAAGATGTTGATGGGAAAGTTACATTGAACAGAAAAATATGTAAAATTCTAGATAGGATATAAATTTTCAAATATGTTGATAGTGCCATGTGGTAGTAAAGAAATGCTTTATCAATCCTTACTGAGAGGAAGAAAATTTCAGCTGTGAGTAATAAAATTATAATCTTCAATGGTGAACACGTTAGGAGAGAAAAGTTTATCTGTGATCAATCAATGTTTCTGAGGTCTGTATTAAGACAAGAAGTCATTCGTAATTTCTCTGCGAGTTTGAATTTGTTAGTAAGTAGTACTAAATGGTTAGTTAGTCGTACATAGGAAATACATGTGAGCTCCATATGTGAAAATAGTTCTGGAGGAACTGCTGGTCATGCATATAGTACCTAGATTAGTATGTTAGTAAGTACATAATCTTATCATTCAAATAGTGATCGTGGTACAACAGGAAAGACTAAGTAATTCATTCCTGTAGTGAATGTAATTCACGTATGCATTTAATACATGGGTTAATATTAATACAATGGGTTAGTATTTCATGCAAGTGAATAATGTATTTCAACAATAAGTGCGTAATAATTCCTTCAATTGAGGAAGAATGAATGTCATGCAAAGCACTGTGGTGCAACGTTAACATTTACATAATAGTATTCTAATGTGTATGTATTCTAAATACATAGGTTATCTAGATTCTGCTATCCATTAGAGTTTCTATCGTGTAAGAGTTACAAGGCAAACATGGAAAATATATCAGTTTCTACTAGTAGTTGGTCAGAACAAAATGTAGCTAAACAAAACAAAAAAATCGTAAACTCCAAAGTTAAGTATTTTCAAGAGTGTAAATAACATTGTCATAGTGTGTTGTGTAGACCTTTTCCTAAAAAGAGAGAACAACACATATTAAAATTCAGAATACATGGTAATTGCGAAATAATCAGGTTAACTGATATAAAATGTAATGATATGGAATGGTATGGAATGGAATACACCCACTGTTTCTGCGTGTGTGACCGCAATTTTTGACGGTAATCATTTGTAGCAGTGTTTGTGTCATCATTAACTACAGGTGTGTCCTGTGTTTTAGTATTTGGGCATGGCAATTCTTCACCTGTATCTAATCCTCTAGCTACTCGTTTAACCTGGTCAATATGGACTGTCTTTGCATGGTATTTATAAATATGCTGGATAGCTATGTTATGTCCATGTTCAATGGCAATGACCCTGTAAGGTCCTTCAAATGTAGAATCTAACTTTGACGTTAATTGCTGTACCTGAAAATATACTACATCACCTATAGCAATTGGCTTTTCTGCCGTGTATGGGCGTTGGTATTTAATTATGTCCTCTCTGGACAAATTAATAGCGTCTGTTGCACGCTTGTATAATTTCTGAAAATCTGCCACTCTAACTGTTCCGTAATCATCAAAATTATATATTGGCTGTGTACTCTGCTCTAGAAGAGTGTAAGGTAGTCTTTTGTCTTGGCCAAATACAACGAAATGTGGTGTTTCACATGCAGACTTGTGTAAGGAAGAGTTTAGTGTGGCAGATACTTGTGGCATCACTTCATCCCAGTGTGAACTGTATGGTTGAGCTAATGACTTCAGGAGTTGAATAATCTATCTATTTTGTCTTTCTACCATGCCGTTGCTGCTAGGGTGATAACTAGTTATGTTACATTTGTTTATGTTGAATAGTTTGCAAATTTCAGTGAGAATTTGATTGTTAAACTCGGTACCATTGTCCGAGAGCAATGTGGATGGTGTATTGAATTTAAATTGTATTGAATGATGTTTTGCAAATACTTCACTGGATTTTCCATCGTCATAATTATAGAAAACATGATTTAACCACACCGTTTACACGCACTGTAAACACGAGAAGGACGAGACTTAGCTGCCTCTACTGCAGATATTTTCACTACTTGCAGCTTTTCACAAGTGGCGCGGCGGCGCTGCAGACATAAATCGTACAGCAAATATGAAATTAACTTAAATTTTGGTCTGGTTTTAATGAAAATTCACTTAGTAACGTTTTGAAAATAATTAAATAACATATAATGACTTTTTATTATGATATATTTGTTAGTAGTGTATCAATTCTGCTATATCTCTAAAGGCATCATACACCTGGCAGTGAGTGTCTGGGGGTGCTACAGCTCTGCAGCCCTATGCCACGAGCCG
>JACEEZ010006637.1:67500-81186 GCA_016584305.1 Chionoecetes opilio
ATCTCTACTCTGAGACGAGAGTGCTTGGAAGTGTGGGGGAGGTATACCCCACTTCTTTCCTGTGATCCCAGGAGTGATTTTAAGTGTGGGAACTTCCCCCATCACTTTTTAACACTTGTATGGACTGGGCTGGGTATTGGGCAAAGTTCTCGATCAAAGTGATTGTGGAGCATCCCTTGCCAACACCAAGATCACTGATCTTGTTTTTGCCGATGATGCAGTAATCTTTGCTGAGTCGCTGGAGCTCCTGATGATGACTCTCGAAGCACTGCACGTGGATGCAAAACATTTGGGACTTGAGGTCTCCTGGCTCAAGACCAAGGTCCAGGTTTTGGAGGCTTACTAGATGAAACAGTATAGTCTGTTCATGCGGCGGGCGAGGACATTGAGTATTGGAATGCTTTACATACCTTTGTAGCGGAGTCCATAATGATGGCGGGTTGGGTGAAGGAGTCTTACGGCGAATTGGCAGAGCCCACGGTGTTATGGACTCGCTCAGCGGGAGTATTTGGCGTTGTTGGTACCTGTGCAGGAGGACAAAGATCCGGTTCTTCAAGTCGCTTGTGATCCCGGTCTTACTCTATGGTTGTGAGACATAGATACTAAATACCGACTTGAAGAGGCGAATCGATGCCTTTGGTAATAAGTATTTTCGCAGAAACATAGGGTATCGCTTGGATGATTACGTGTCAAATCAGCGATTGTACCGTTAGACTGAATCGAGGCCTATTACCTGCATTTTCCATCAGCGCCAACTACGGCTATATGTGCATGTAGCACGCTACCTTGAAACCGATCCTTCCCATCGGGTTGTATCTGTAAGAGACAATCCGACGTGGAGGAGGCAAAGGGGACCAAGGTTTGTGGCTGTGGCAAGTTGATGAATGCTTTTTGTCGAGAGTTCCTTGGTATGGGAAGGGAGCCTGCATGGGGATTCGCGCTTGGAGACCCCCGGGAGTGGCGTCGTAGGGTAGGCGAGCCGACGCGCCACCCGGCGTGTGCCCCCAATAATTGATTTACTCAATGCTTTATAGGGACTTACAGCTTAGTGGCCTAATACACTTGTAGATTTTGTCTGCCCTTGACCAGTTCTTTGAATATATTTTAAAAGAATCACGCAAATTTTAATGATATAAATACTGAAATAGCATAATTAGAACCAACTTAGGGAATATATGAAATAAGATCACATATAGCATATACTTGTACCTACGTAAGCGCAGTGACTATTAGATTTAAAAATATGAAGCCTTACCTACGGCGTAGAGCAGGAACACCCCATAGAAGTCCTTTAGCTGAAGTTGGCGCTGTGATGGAATTGACAGGGAAGAAGCCAAAAGAGAGAGGCAATAAGTGGCGTTGCTCATGCCATCAGAGAACAGCTTGGCAAGGATACCTGTTTCTCGAAGACCAAAGATTCTGTGGATATATTTGTGTCTATCCATGTATTAACTAAATGAAATGATTATAATTAAATAAATGTTTATCTAAATGATAGTAAGGGACTGAAACTATAATATTATCGAAATAACATATAATGTATTAATTATTAATTTGGAGTTTAAATTAAGCTTAAAAGGAAGAAATAAACAAAAAGGCATTTACATAATTACTAAATATTACGCCTCCTTTTCTGCCCCTGTTGCATGTATGGCTCATTCTACGTCACTTGATAGTGTTGTTTACATCCAATTTTCTGCCTTTGTTGACTTTGTGATTAATTATTTACATTTGATATTGCTGTGATATATATTACACCCACTTTTCTACCTATGATGCATGATTGGCTAGCTATAATCCACTTATCTAATATTGCAGTTACTATCTTAATTCAAATATATCTTACATACAGCAACTTTCTTGCCTTTGTTTTATATGTGGCTAGCACCTACTCCATTGATTATTGTGGTATAATACATGTTTTGCTCATCTGTAGCCTATGTATTTCAACACACGTAAGTGACAATGTGCTAGCAGCTAGTGTAGTGTGAACATTCTACTCCACTTACTATTCTGAAAGAATATATATTTTGTTCATATGTAGCTTCTTGCAACACATGTAAATTACAATTTGCTTGTGTGATCCAAACAATTGCGCTGATTCATTTGGTTACTTGCTGTGCCTTAACACATATCTATTATGTGAGTATTTGTAATGGCTCTGTGTTGCCATTCATGTTATATTTTTCTTACGGCACATTATTGTTAACTTTGGCCCCTTTCTTTGTTTATAGTGTTCTAAGGATGTATATTATTAATGATTTGTATATACATGGCAGTGTTGTTGGTCTCAACTGGTCTTGGTCTCGAGACCGGTCTCGAGACTAGTTTGATGTGGTCTTGATCTTGGTCTTGGTCTCGTTTGATGTGGTCTTGGTCTTGATCTTGGTCTCGGAGCTTCTGGTCTCGGAGTTTGGCTGGAGACCAGAACTAGACCAGGATTAAAGACTGCATCGCGTCGTGGGGAAGGTAGGAATTTATTATCATACACGGAGAAAAATCATGGCTGTTTCGATTCACGGCGCGCCATACAGCATTGTACTGTCTATAGATACTGCCTGACTAGCTCTACGGTGATGATGCATGCGCTGAGCCCTGCGAGCGCTGATAGAGTGCGTGCGAGTCGAGAGAACATGCATGACGTTGCCATTTTCGCAGTGATAATCTCCGTTTGCACGCACGCATGTTTGCAGCTCTGTTCACCTCCGTGTACTTCATATATGTGTATCTATGCAATCCCCGCACCCTTCGTACACGTACACCACAGGTTTAGGTAGCTCGCTTGGAAAACGTAACCACAAAAATTGATATTTTCTTATGTTTGTTTCTTCATGCCAACGAAGCAATGAAAGCAGAAATATTTGACCTAGATGTTCAGTTGTTCACATATATTCAATTTTGTAAATATATTTCCTCCCTTATACGTTACCCTTACCCCCCTTCTACCAGAGCTCGTTAGTCTTTACATCGAGCACATCTGGCAGCAGGGTTGCCAGGTGCACAAACCACAAAATATACTTTTGGCATTCACACTTTACTTTTTTGGCATTTTCAATTTTATATCATAATAAAATAAAATTCAATTGGCGAATATTTCTAGCAAATTCTAAAACTTGTTGAGTAATTTCTGGCAAGAAATACAACAATTGGCAGGACCTGGCAACTCTGTCTGGTAGTGACATAGGACGTCGGACAGTGAGGTGTACTCATTGGGTCACATTTAGAGGAAGGAGAGCAAGAGACGGCATGGAGGACAGGGACATCTAGTGAGGAAGATGCTAGGGAAACAGCCACCACTTTCGCAAGATGCCTCGTCTGCTAGCCAAGTACCGGACAATTAGGAAGCGTTCGAAGAGCGCGGAGAAGGAGAGCACGGGGGCCCCAGTTTAAAACCTGTACTTAGAGACAGAGGGGCAAGTCTGGAGGCCACGCCGATCCTATATCCTTTTGGCTTGCTTCCCCAAGAGGGGCTATCCACTTGTCTTCATGCTTGCTATGAAGTCCTCTCCGTCCCAGCAACGAGCGCTCCAATGGAGCGCATCTTTAGCAGGGTGGTATCATCAGGGCGCCCTCCCGTTCGCAGCTGTCATCGAAGATGTTAGAAATACTATTGTTTTTAAAATGCATTGCCACGTAATCATGTATTGCAAAATGTAACGAGTTAACGACCGAGTAAACTGAAAAATGTAAGAAAATTTGCAAAATGTAACTAGTAGTAAACTATATTTGTTTGAATATACTTTGCCTATTTGCCTTCTTTCTTTTTCTTTTTTCAGCAGCTAACTCATCACATGTATAGGGAGGGTATTAACTGCATGGACAAAGGTTGAGCATATAGCAGTTTGGTTCATATTTTTAATTATTTTTTCATTTGATCCCTAAGACTATATGGATAATTTAATTAGGTCCATTATATTCAAAGGTACATGTATGAGAAAAACAATTAAAACCCATTCCTTACAAACAGGACAGGACAATACAATTAAGTATTTACGCAGTACAGACCAAAAACATTCAGATAATAGTCTTATTTATACAAAATATTTGTATATGCCTGTTCTTGGTCTTGGTCTGTTCCGTAGAGTCTGGTCTTGGTCTTGGTCTCGGAGGGTCTTGGTCTTGGTCTCGGAGGGCTGGTCTTGGTCTCAGAAGGTATGGTCTTGGTCTTGGTCTTGGTCTCGGAAGGTCTGGTCTTGGTCTTGGTCTCGGTGGGTCTGGTCTTGACTACAACACTGATACATGGTAGCATTTCTGTACTTTACACCATTATGCTCATGTGCCTTTTTGCCTCTGGAAACGTGTTGGCACGGTTCTTTTCAAGGAAGGGGCGTATGTAGTGGTGATAATTTGTAGGGTTACTGGCAACCGACTCTTCCCGCCTACGGGCATGTTTTTACCAGGTTAGGTTAGGAAACCACTTTTTGAGTCTCTTAGTTACCTCAGGTCCGTTGCATCATCATGACGCTTCTCCCTTGCGTCTGGGCGTCTTCCCCTATCTTTTGTATATATTCACTGGTAATCATTATACATACATTGAAAAGCTGTGCATGCTTACCCAAAAACCCACACTCACACAAGGGTACTAAGAATTAAAGTCTTACCAGGGAGCCCTGAGAGGTGATAAACGAGTACCACGTGCCTCCCACTCCGCTCTGGCTTCCCGCAACACTACCATCGTCATGTCGTGCCCGGAGATTTGAGGAAGGAGAGGAAAACGAGGAGGGAGAGGAGACAATGGAAGAAGGGAAGAAAGAAGAGCTTAGCGAACAAAAGGGATTAGAAACAAAGGGAGTATAGGTTTCATGTCAGAAGTTTTTGGGCCCCACCGATAAAGGGGAAAAAAGTCAGGGCCGTGCTCTATAATATAACAATGCGATGAGGAAGGAATAGTAATCCCTCCCTAGTGAGACGGACATAAAAGGGCATAAAAAAAAGTGCCTTACCGTAAATAGGACAATAGAGAAGGTAACACAGTTTTAGCGAGCAGTACGTTGTGGGAGCGAAACACAACGTAACATTTAGTGCATGAACATTTTAGAAATAAGGAAATAGAAATAAGGAAATAGTAAAATAAGGAAACGATATGTAAGGACGTTGCCTCAAGACATGATATAAAGACAGTTTAACGAGGAGAGACAGCAGATATTTACAGAGCTCCATAGGTCCCCGTACCTTTCACACCTTGTAAGATGAAGGTCCTCTCCCGTAAAAACGATACTCTTGTTCACCTGGAACGTGGTAAGTGACATATATTTTCTGTAGCGACTGAAGTGTCTTAAAGTTTATTTTGATGTCTTGAATTATTTTAATGTCTTGAAATGTTTTTATGTCTTAAATTGTCTTGAAGTAACTTGTCATGAAGTGATTTTGTTTTATGTAGATAGGGACCGTGTAGTCGTAACCGACTGTGTTTATGAAGTGTTAGTTAGTTAAGATGAAGTGTCTCGCTGAAGTTGTGTTTTACAATGAGTTTTTGGTATAGTGTTTTGTGTAGTGTTTTCTGTGTAGTGTTTTTTACTATAATGATATGTTAAATAAATAAGCGTAAGATAGCTGCGTGTCTCAACCCACTAGCGTACGGATTCAGCACTCTTGCAATACTTAGTACAGACTTATGATAGAATGAATGGTGCAGCTTATTTGTCTTAGGTTCCCAGAGTAAGAGAAAGAAAATAACTAAGGTGTTTGGGGAACGACAAACTGGTGTCAGGTGTGGGGTTGTGACACTTATAAGAATTATGTCATTGTAATAACAGCGAGATATGCGAGCATCCATGTGTTAGATGACCAGCCAACCGTCAGTAAGATTTGACAGCGATTTTGTGTACCAACACGGCTTTTATTGACGAATTTGATAGTGACAGTGACGAGAAACCATTTTTAAGATGACGGGTACGGGTGTAGGTTCATCAGACGGGACCATCAGGGTGCCACAGGGGGAAAGTTATCTGTTTCCCCTGAAAAACTTGTCGATACTTCTAGCTCGCCATACCTTAAATGATTTTGGGAGGGTGTCAGGTTAAAATACTTTTTGGGAGGAAATGAAAGATACGCTCCATGCCCTACCCTTCCTTGCCATGGAATCCCAAAGATTTTTTTCAAGGACATAGAGTCCCGGACAATTCTAAAATGGAATGATGTGGGACGAATAGAACTAGCCAACAGTATACCTTGGTAATGCACTCACATACCTGGAAAATGCCATAAAATACCAAGGGGCAAATTATGTAGCGGTAAGGGAGCTTATCTTGAAGCGTAGCCCGAGGCAAGACCCGAGGAGTGGATGTTTTTTAGTGCGGACAACAAGGACATAGGGCTATTGGGTGCGAGAATAGACGCCCGCAAATGGCACCGCAAAGGCACCGCAAATGGGACAGAATGCTCTATGCGACAAGGGCGTGAGAGATACGCAAGTGACGATCGTAGGCAAAATTGGCACCGCCAAGGACAAAAAAAAAAAAAAAAAAAAAAACGCCAATTTAGGTCCGGGTTTAATCGCCTATTTCCACGAGAAGAAACCCGTCTATTTTGTTTAATGACTTTCGTGGGATCAGGCCAATCCCCGACACCCCTGTCGTAGATAGTGGAGCAACTAACACACTGATAGAAGAAGAGTTATTTGAAGCAAGGGGGGGTACGTATGTGGGAAACAACGCCTCAAAATTTACATAGTGGTTTTAAATAATGTAGTACCTACAGTAGGGGAGGTAAGATTAACATTAATATAGGCCTGGGGTCGAAGAGCCACTTGTATAGTAGTCAGCAAAGAGTAAGGGTTTCCGACGCCCGTGATCCTAGGACTAGATTTTATGTTTAGGAAAGATCCGCAGTTCACCCAGTGCTATTAATACTGGAGGTGAAGGTCCTAAACGAGAGCGTTAGCGTTAACCTTTGGAGAGATGGAACTCCAGATAATGAATGCTCCAGATGGATGGGTAGGAAATTATCCTAACAGATGACATGAGGAGGAGCAAAATGATCAAAGAGGAGATGGTGAAAGTGAATCGGGGGGAAAAGAAAAAAGGGGCAGACAAATAAGCAGTACAAAGTAAGGAGTGAATTGGAAATCGCATTGCCGCCCGAAATGGTGGGCTACGTGGAACTTGAAGCGCAGGTAGCATGTAAGGAGGGACTTTTCATGCTTAATCCTGCCGATAAAAGTGTAGACTCTTGTGAAGGAAGTACAGATTTTTTTTGGGTTTTGTAAATTACTATCGGAAGTTCCTACATAAATATTCCGAGATAGCACACCCAAAACAGAAGCTGTTAACGACAATGGAAAGATAAGAAATCAAATCATCCAATAACTTGGGAAAGAAATGCACATAAAGCTTTCTGCCTAATAAAGGAAAAACTCACTCGTGACATTACCTTAAAGTTTCCTGACTTTACTCTCCCTTTCATGTTGACAACGGACGCGTCGGATACTTGTTTAGGAGGAGTATTGCAGCAAGCTGATGAAACGGGCGCAGTTCGCCCTCTTGCCTTTTTTAGTCGTGCATTGAATTCAGCAGAGAAGAATTACTCAGCTGTAGAGCGTGAGCCCTTGCAGTAATTTATGGTCTAACAATAAACAGGTCTCTTATTTTTTGGGGTACAAAGTACATATCCAGAGCGAACCACAGACCTTTAGTGGGGGATATTAAAGCCAAAAACCCAAGCAACCGTATTGGGACGGGGGCAAACACTGTTGGGAGAATACGATTTCACTGTTGAATATTGCCAGGTAAAAAAATGTTGTTGCAGACTTCCTGTCTAGAATAAATCACAGGAAAATGATATGCTGAAGAAGAGATAGTAAGACGTGTATTGCTAATCACACTACAAATAAAATTTCCAAGATTTCAAATGTGGAATATAGATGAGTGAGAAAAGGTCAAAATAATGACCCAGAACTCGGTCGAGTTAAAACGATAATTGCAGAGGTAGATATCTGGAAACTGACCGGATGATCAATCTAAGAAATTCCCTTTAGATCAAATGTTTGTTGAAGAGGACGTCTTATATAGAGTCAGTTACGACAGTTATGGTCGTGAGAGTCGGGGAATAGTTGTACCACCAGGGGTTTTTCCTCTCAGCGCTTGTTTGGGGCATCACGTGGAACCTGCAGGGCACGGAGGCGTTAAAACAACGTTTGGGCCCGGTGTAAGAAATTTGCATATTGGCCGGGGATGAAGTCAGATGTAACGGACTATTGTAGCACGTGCCCCGTGTGTTTGGAATTGCAAAAGGGAGCCAGAGAGCTCGAGCACCCTACCCAAAATTACCCAAAGATAGGTAGCCCGTTTGAGCGTGTGACATGGACCTAGTGGGTCCAGTTAGCACTTCAGGTGATACCAATCGGTATATAAAGACAGTAAGTAGATGTAATTTACGCGATATTTGATAGCGTGCCGCTAAAAACAAGAGCGCCCCGCGAAGTAGCGCAAGCATTTTACAATCATGTAAATTTTTACACAAGGTGCGCCAGAAATACTGATTACAGATAATGGCCGCGAGTTCGTAAACGAAATGTTTGCGGCGTTGACTGATTTTATGGGATAAAACATCTCCGTACAACGCCGTATCACCCAAGTAGTAATGGGATAAACGAAGACCAAATGCGAGACTCATAAATATCCTTCGTACCTTATGTGAAGATAACCGACAAGCATGGGATAAATGGCTTCCCCCGGGTTCACACGCATATAATACTGGGGTTTCCCCCGAGTAATAAAAGATTCACCTTTCTTCCTCCTGCATATGAAAAGATGCTAAGTGCCTTATGAAACACTAGAGCAACCAGAAAAACCACTCTATAACATTGAAGATTATAGGAGAGAGACAGTACTGATGACAAAAAAGATATACCAATACTTGTCAGCAATTTCTAGAAGAAGGAAAATTAGAAAATGAGAGGAGATTTAAGAGACCAAGATTCTCACAGTAGAGCTTGGTGACAGAGTTTAAACTTAAGAATATAAACCAAAAGTGAGAGCCTAGGAAACTCCAACCCTTTTATGAGGACCATATAGAGTAATGGATAAAATAGGTGACGTAGTCTTAAAGTCAAAAGGAATTCGAGGTGGTAAGACAAGATAATTCACACTGATAACGTGAAAGTAGTTCCGGAAGGAGCACTACCACAGCGAATGTACGTAATATTAGACAAGCTTTTCCATGGGACGAGCAAGGAGAGAGTAGCAGGGATTAGAGGATGAGATGGACGTCAGACGAAATGGAAGGTTCCCCCATACCGAGAGACATTAAGGAAATGTATGGCGCGTCAGGCGGGCATCCCTCCCAGACGAGGTAGACGAAGAGGCGCCCAAAGAGCCCGGCTTTACCCCAAGCCGCAGGGCATTCACCCCCACATTCCTTGGACTCAGCTCACGGGAGGCTGAAATAATCCTCCCTCCCAGGCGTTCTTACGCTCAAATTCATCAGTTCCTGAATTACCATTTATTATGTCAAAACCAATTGAGCATAGAGGGCGTGGGAAGTAAAGCAAGTATGGACAAGACTTCGTAGAGTAATTGCATATTTTTTTTGATTGTTTACAGGTTCTCGGCATGGATTCACGTTTGAGAACAATACACCCTGCTCAGGAGCAACCTGTAAAAGCTGGATTAGCTTTTACACCAGCTTTTAAGATGATGATTACAGGCAGATCATATATAGTACCTATTCAAGTCAAACCCCAAAAGTAGTACTTCGTCCTATGATAAATGCATTTAAAACTTACTGCTGACGTGGCGTGGAGTATGGAGCACATGAAACGCTCATATCCAACTGTTGATTTGCTCAGGCGAAATCTAGACGGTTTTCACTTGGGATTTGATAAAATTTTTAAAGAAGCGTCCCTTTTTTAGCAAACTGTTGGGGGACGCGCGCCGCATTCTAGGTATGCTCGAGGTGCGGCTAACTTTATTGGTTCACTGGCTAATTTACTATTTTGGGATTGCCACAAGGAGCAGGTGGAAAAACCACAGCAATCTAGAGACTTTAAATCATATTACTGAAGAAGAGAGAAGGACCCTAATGTTCATTCAGAAATCTTGAATATAACTATCAGGATCTTAGACCCTGTGAACTCAGCAATTACCCGTCTAGAGGTCGCCGCTGAGACTGCTGCTACAATAATAAGAAAGTTTTCTGTGCAACTTTGGGGATAGAGGGTGATATTAGAATAATGGAAACTATTTCATTAATTCAGTTAGCCTTATCTGATTTAGATCATGATTTCACTAATATGAAATAGGATTTATGGAAATGTTGCAGACTTATGCCTCCCCACTTATAACCCCGATGATGTTTTGTTAGATGTATTAAGAGCAGCTTCACTGAAGCTCCCCGGCTTGTTATTCCCTGCGAGCCCGAGTTTTTATCTTTGTACCGAACATCATACAAGTATATACAAGACACTCAGCCCTAAAAGGGAAAACTATGTTACTATGTCACGATTCCAATGCGAGGGGATCCGTCAGATATTTTGATGTTTTCAACATACATAGTTTTCCCCTCAAGGATCCCCTCAATTGATTCAAATTATTTTGTGCAAATTTACCCCCCTTCAAAATACTTAGTGTCTCAGAGAACAGACAATTTTACATTGTTGAGTCAAGATCTGTCCCAATGCGCAGGCATGCTGCTCTGCTTATTTGTCCCCCTACAGGACCTATTTACACCACAGACCAGATGGTCTGTGAATTGCTGTCTTTCTAGATGCAGATGACGCGGCTGCCCTGTTCCCAAACCCAATTGGTAAGAGATTCAGGCCCACCTTCCACCGCATAAACCCCCGGATGGGCTTTCAGTGTTGACAGACCTACCACCCTAACTATGGTCGTCCTTCTGGTCCCATCAACAAGATAGGCAGTCCATCACGGGACAGGCTTCCTGACAGTTTTGGGGCCAGTTGTGCGGTCCATGCCGCCTCGTTTGCTCTTCCCCCCCTTGGACAAGGTGGTGGCGAACCCCCCTTGAGCGTAAATCCTTCCTCGCTCCCCCTGGCCCCTCTCCTAGCAGGGTGGGAACGGCGAGTCTTGACTGAGTTGCCAAACGCCACACTACCTCCGATGGCAACATAAACACCCGACTTCTTTGGACCTGTTGGCGCCCAGACTCCGCCCTTGACCCGCCGCCCACACCAGTTTGCAGCGCACAGTGCCGCTGTCTGGTGGGTATGGATGTTGATGGGCGCGAGTCTTCCCCTAGGTATGGCACTGATGGAGCCGTGTGGTGCGGCTTCTCTCGTCTTGTGGCCATACCTGCACTTCCTACGCCGCCCCCATCCCCTGATGTCCATTCTTCATGGCTGTCCATGGTTGCACGCCCCTACCGACCCCACATGACACGAAGACGTGTCATCTTGGGAAAGGGGGTGTGTCGTGCCCGGATATTTGAGGAAGGAGAGGAAAACGAGGAGGGAGAGGAGACAATGGAAGAAGGGGAAAAAAGAAGAGCTTAGCGAACAAAAGGGATTAGAAAACAAAGGGAGTATAGGTTTCATGTCAGAAGTGTTGGGCACACCGATGAAGGGAAAAAGTCAGCCGTGCTCTATAATATAAACAATCCGATGAGGAAGGAATAGTAATCCCTCCCTAGTGAGACAGACATGAAAGGCATAAAATAAAGTGCCTTACCGTAAATAAGGACAATAGAAAAAGGTAACACAGTTTTAGCGAGCAGTACGTTGTCGGAGCGAAACAAACGTAACATTTTAGTGCATGAACATTTTAGAAATAAGGAAATAGAAATAAGGAAATAGTAAAATAAGGAAACGATATGTAAAGGACAGTTGCCTCAAGACATGATATAAAAAGACAGTTGTAACGAGGAGAGACAGCAGATATTTACAGAGCTCCATAGGTCACAGTACCTTTCACACCTTGTAAGATGAAGGTCCTCTCCCGTACAACGATACTCTTGTTCACCTGGAACGTGGTAAGTGACATATATTTTCTGTAGCGACTGAAGTGTCTTGAAGTTTATTTTGATGTCTTGAATTATTTTAATGTCTTGAAATGTTTTTATGTCTTGAATTGTCTTGAAGTAACTTGTCATGAAGTGATTTTGTTTTATGTAGATATGTACCGTGTAGTCGTAACCGACTGTGTTTATGAAGTGTTAGTTAGTTAAGATGAAGTGTCTCGCTGAAGTTGTGTTTACAATGAGTTTTGGTATAGTGTTTTTGTGTAGTGTTTTCTGTGTAGTGTTTTTACTATAATGATATGTTAAATAAATAAGCGTAAGATAGCTGCGTGTCTCAACCCCACTAGTGTACGGATTCAGCACTCTTGCAATACTTAGTACAGACTTATGATAGAATGAATGGTGCAGCTTATTTGTCTTAGGTTCCCAGAGTAAGAGAAAGAAAATAACTAAGGTGTTGGGGAACGACAGTCACTTACCAATGTAGCCACGGCAGCTACGGTAACAACCAAATATACTACAAATACACCAAATTTACCTTTACGAGTCAGAGTGACTCGAAATCGCAATCTGTCGAAAAGAAGATCTCTAACGGAAAAGGCATCACAAACCTTTGTAAAAAGAATAGGCGCACCTTACAAAATATAGAAATCATTACAGAAAATACAAAATACTGTACTAGCAATCATATTCACCGAAAAAAGAAATATATCTGCCTGAGCAGACCTACGACTGCCAAAGCAGAAGTTTGCTGTGTTAAGCCACGAGTGACCAATTGTGTGGGTGAGAAGTGACCTTGGGATGCTACAAAAATACTCAATCCATACCTATGTGGAGACTGTGCCTGGGTCTGACACTGCAGATGAAGAGGCTTAGGTGATAGTGAAAAGTGGATTTCCGGCAGGCGAGATGTGCATTGCCACCTATAGGTAGTAAGGATAATATCCTTGGTTGGAGCCGTGTATGACTGAAGTATGTAAACTAGCATTGTGTATTATGTTTGTTTAACGGGAAAGCATAAGATTCTAACTACAGCGTGTATATAGTGAGCGAGTTTTTGGTAAGGCAATCCCAGAGAGTTTGAGAGATGGGCAGTTATCAAAGGAAGTCACTCCAGCTATATTATATTCTCTCTTAAGCAAACGATGTTGAAAGCAGTCGAGCATTCTCCTTTATTAAGTTTTTTATGTACGTTTTCTATTTCTCGTACAAGTTTTTTATTTTCTCCTGTTAAATGATTCAGAAGTTATCCTATTGGTTGTAACATTTCGGAAGTAACTACTTCCATCTACAGGCAAGGCTGGATTCTGAATAGTGTAGCGGGAGCGTCAGCTTATAAGGGAATTGTAGTGGATCAAGCGGCAGCGGGTGGGCGGGGCTGAACAGCTATACTAGGCCGATATCCCATTGGATGTGCGGGTGTTAATATTGATTGGTCGCTTCGCGGTTGGCAGGACCTGGAAGTCATCGGTTTGAGTATTGATTTTGGGCTGTTTTAATGCGATGTATATTGCTTCTTGGTAAAGAAGGCGGCGAGTGGCTTGCTCCTTATCTAAAATAATAGTGTTTTTGTTCAGGTCTTCTCTTGTCAGGCATGAGTTCTGTACAGTGTTATAATGATTTTTAATAGACCCATTATTCAGATGACATGTGAGTCGCCTCGTCAGTCTTGTCCGCGTCATACCAATATAGGAGTGAGATCCACATTCTTCACTGTTACAGGTGTGTTGGTATATGACTTAGGGCGGGTCATACTTAGGTGCCATGAATTCA
>JACEEZ010006639.1:0-24089 GCA_016584305.1 Chionoecetes opilio
TAAGACTACCTACAGGCTTATGAGACGAAACGAAGGGCCCTAGAACCCTTTGGACTACTTTGGTGCTGGCCGAAGATTCTGCCCTCGCATACCACCACACCAACGACGCTGCCAACCATGCCAGCCATACTGAATAATACCAGCAGCCACACCTACAGGAGGGAAGAGGAAGAGCTGCAGGTGGCTAAGCTATGTCTTACTTGGGACAATTTACTGCGTCACCACCACCATAACAACCTTGTAATCGAAGGGCTTGAGGAACCCTAACATGTCCTCCTGCAGCGTCGGTCTGGTGGTTATGATGGCATAGTTGTCCGTCATCACCGCCATCGAGAAATCCACGTCCTCCTCCCGCTGGGGCGTCACGCTGAAGGGACCCAACGCTATATCCACCTCCTACCGGGTATCAAAGGTCGTCTCGCTTAGTTATGTGAGTGAAGGTATAAAGAAATGCATTAATTTGCTTGTTGCTGTTAAGAATTTTGGGTTTTCCTATAAATTGCATGTTATTTGTATGATTTTAGCTAGTATTTTGCTATGCCAACTCGTTGGTGAAAGATCTGAATAAGCTGTTGTTTTTATGGAATGATAATTAGAGGAACTTGAAACCCGGAGCATTAAGAAGTCGTTGGCAATACTGTTGAAGAACTCACATTGCGGTGCACCATTCCCATCATGCCATTCCAGGACCCATTGGCGAACTTGTTGCCCCATAAAGAGTCTGGAGGCTGTACAAACACGTATCTGAAGGAGACGACGAAGGAGGATTAAATTATTTTTGTTTCTCTCTCTCTCTCTCTCTCTCTCTCTCTCTCTCTCTCTCTCTCTCTCTCTCTCTCTCTCTCTCTCTCTCTCTCTCTCTCTCTCTCTCTCTCTCTTTCTCTCTTCTCTCTTCTCTCTTTCTCTCTCTCTCTCTCTCTCTCTCTCTCTTCTCTCTCTCTCTCTCTCTCTCCCCTCTCTCTCTCTCTCTGTGCAAGATGCATTTGTTATCATATAACATTAGTAGTTTACCACTCCATTTAGATACCTTCAGTGACCAATGTCTTCATGCAATTGATAATATAATAGATATCCTTGGTTTTTGTGAAACACGCTTAAATGACGAGATCTCTTCACTATACTATTTAAATGGATATAATACATATTTCAATAACAAATCTACTAAAGGCGGTGGCGTGGCCTTATATATTAAGAAAAAATTCAAAGGGGTAATTCATCCAGATATCTCTTTACAACTCCCACACATAGAAACCTTATTCGTACAGTGCACTGAAAATGATGTAAAGTTTTTGGTTGGGATTCTCTATAGACCACCTAATGCAAGCATACAGGATTTTATGTCAACCCTTGAACAACTTTTAGAATCTACAGTTCCAAATCACAACCTTCCTACTTACTTAATGGGAGACCTGAACATAAATCTTCTTAAGCATACAGACAAAAGCGTAAATGAATTATTACAACTATTCTATACTTATTCATTCTTTCCTGTAATTACTAAACCTACAAGAGTAACAAATACCTCAGCGACGTTAATTGATCACATTTGGACCAATAACATGCAAAATTATCAGTCTAGTGGCATCATGTACACTTCAATAAGCGACCACTTCCCAGTCTTCAGTTCTTTTTCCATTCCTCAACAAAATGATAATTGCTCACACATCGAAATAACAAAAAGAATATTTACTAATGAATCTGTCAACTCATTCAAAACAAAACTATCACAATATAGTTGGCTAACGGAAATAGATGGCAAAAGCGTAAATGATGCATTTGAAACTTACATCAGTTTTTTTACAAATCTATATAATACTAAGTTTCCTGTCAAGCAAATCACAATAAAAGAAAAACACTATGGCAAACCATACATAACTTCAGGTATTAAAACGTCAATCAAACAACGCAATAGGTTGCAAAAACTCTATGCCAAATGGCCCCTTACTTATGAAACTACTTTCAAGAGGTATAGAAATCAGCTTTCAGCAATAATAAGATCAGCTAAAGAAAATCACTTCAAAGACAAACTCAAAGAAAATGCAGGAAATACCAAGAAAACCTGGGATATCATAAAAACTCTCACGGGAAGAAATAAAAGCTCAGAACCACCACCTTCCATCACGTTTCAAGACTGTACTTTGACAAATAGTGAGGACATAGCGGAGGAATTCAACAAATACTTTTGTAACATGGCAAACACCTTAGCTCAAGACATACCAACTCTCGTTCCATTCAGTAATTTCCTTCCAGAACCTGTTGATATATCTCTCTATCTTAATCCAACAACAGTCACAGAAGTCGAATCCATAATTCACGGACTCAAGATATCGTCACCAGGTCACGACGACATTAATGCTAAAATTTTAAAAGAATGTTGTGAAGAGGTCTCTCCATTTCTTGCACATATTATAAATAAGTCTTTTAAAGAAGGTTCCTTTCCCATGCAGTTAAAGATTGCAAAAGTAATACCCATATATAAAAAAGGCGATACATCCTTACACACCAATTATAGGCCGATATCAATTCTACCAAGCTTTAGTAAAATTTTCGAAAAACTAGTAGCAGGAAGGCTAATCAACTATCTTTCCCAACATGCCTTATTAACAGAGTGCCAACATGGATTTCGCCCAAACCATTCAGTTGAACAGGCAGTATTTACAACGCCTTAGATAGTAAGTTATACCAACTAACTGTATTTTGTGACTTAAGTAAAGCATTTGACACTATCCCACACTCCATTCTATTAGAGAAACTACTGGTATACGGGATTCGTGGTCCGGCTTATAAATGGTTCCATTGTTATCTTAACCAAAGAAAACAATACGCAGTGTATGATAGGAAAACATCAAGTCTTAGACCCATTAATTGTGGTGTGCCTCAAGGCTCCATCCTAGGACCAATCTTGTTTTTAATTTATATTAATGATATCACACGTAGTAGCAATAAACTTAATTTTGTTCTTTTTGCAGACGATACAAACATCTTTATACAAGGAAAAGATCTCAATGAACTTAAAAATACTTTAAATGAAGAATTAGAGCAAGTATCAAATTGGATAAAAAGTAATAAACTTACGTTAAACACTTCAAAAACTCACTTTATGGCATCACACACTTTAAATCAACCCTATGATATGGAGATAAGAATTAACAATAATATAATAAAAGAGGTAAAGGAAACTAAATTTTTAGGAATTATCTTAGATAATAAATTAAACTGGCAACCACAATTCAATGCGATAAAAACTAAAATCTCTAAAATCTCTGGTGTATTATACAGGGTAAGAAATCTTATTAATTCAGACTGCTTAAGACAAATTTATCTATCCATTGCATATCCACATATGATTTACTGTTCAGCAATTTGGGGAGGCGCTTACAAAACATACATAGATGATATTTTTATAGCTCAGAAAAAGCTAATCCGGATCATGTTTCATCAACTTAGATATGCCCACACTAATCCCCTATTTGTTAAATACAAACTACTTAAATTTCAGGACATTATATCTCTTCAGACATATTTGTTTGTACATAAAGCTCTCCATAGGCATCCAGTAAATAATGATTTTAAATACCTCTCCCACAATACTGATACACGAAGGCCCAAAGATCTCAGACTCCCATTATGCAGGACAACACATGTACAACAAAACGTCCTTTTTAGAGCAGCAAAACTGTGGAACCAACTCCCAGATGACATGAAAAACATCCCAACCCTCAATTCATTCAAATACAAAACTAAGCTCAAGATATTCGAAAATTACCAGCAAGATAGCTAAATAGTTAATACCTCTAATCATGACTCCATCTATTCAAATATAGCTATCATTATCATTTATATTATTTTTTATATTATTAGAATTTATTACTATTATTATTATTATTATTATTATTATTAATATTATTATTACTTTTGATTTGTTTTTATTATAAAAATTTAAATGAACCCATATTTATATATATATATTTTTTTTTTTTTTTTTTTATAACATATTCGATACATTGTTCCCACGACTGTTGTAATTTAAAAAAATCTAAGGCATCAGGTCCATAAAGAGTCTCGGCTCAATGGACCGCGGCTTGTATATAATTATTAATGTATAATCAACTTTATGTATGTTATGTTAAGCCTAATAAACAATCAATCAATCAATCAATCTCTCTCTCTCTCTCTCTCTCTTTCTTTTCTCTACTCACTCGAAATCTAGATAATGGGTAAATGTATCAAGCAAATCTCTCATCGGCCCACGCACGGTCAAGTTGCCTCCGGGATGTTTGATGACCGTCACGTACGGCAGCCACTGAAACCAATGATCAGAATGTTAATAATGGTAATGATGATAACCATGATGATAATAATGACAGCGGTAGTAGCAATAACAATAGCAATTACCTGTTCGGCAGCAATTTTAATTAGATTTTTATCCCTCATTGTATTCTTCGATATCTGAGTTGTACACTTTTTTTTTTGCTCCTAGGTTTTATTTCGGTGATGGAGTGTTAACAGACCGGCCTTTGTTTTCACGACGTCTTGAATCTGAAAGAGAAAGATAAAACTAAAACGAATCAGTAACTTTCTTCCTTGTGTGTTATATCGAAGAGGAAAACTACACCAGACTACCACTGATCGCATGAGAGAAGTAAGGATCATGTTTATTTTTCAATCTAAAATATACTTAAGAGAAAGAGAGGAATATCAAGATATCTCTGAAACTAAATTGGTCTTTGCAAACTATCCACTGTATACCTATTATTTAAGGTCCGGAAATTACTTATTTTATTCTTTTGTGTTTTTTAAACCTTTGATCAGCCCCATAATGGCATAAAAAAATGAAATTGAAAATCCTGTATGCATGATTTTTCTTTTAGACGAGTCACTTTAATACGTCGAACGAGACACCTTTCTACATTCGTGTGTTCACTTGCTCACTTCGGCTCACGTCTCGCTAACATCAAGAACAAGGCAACACTACCACTGTATACACCGATGGTCTCGATAAGCGATATGAACAAGGTAGTGGCGACGTGTGTATGTCATGTAGCAAGGCCATATGAACACTAATCTTGCCCACCTAAGAAAGTCGAGAGTGGTTTGTGTATACTTATATTAATGGAAGTGTGTTTAAGTTCCCTTAGTCACTCCACTTTCCTCCTCCTCCTGCTCCTTACTCGCTTCTCCCTCCTCCTCCGCCTCCTCCTCCTTCCCCTCTTCTTCCTCCTCCTCCTCCTCCTCGTCCATTACCTCATATCTCATCGATCTTCTACATCATCTATGACACATTACGTCTATGTATTTATGACGCTCAGTGTTAGTCTGACAGAATGGCAAGGAGCTATGAAGGTTACGGCTCACTAAATGGCGTTGTAAAGCTGTAGTCAAGATCAATGGTGAGATATTTATAAAGTCTTGCGTCGTGGTACTTCATATTTTCTTAGAAGTTGTCGACATTGAATTCTTCGTAGTTAAGACGTTGATGATTAAGGTTTTGTGTCATTGTTAAAGTTTATTCTATTAGTTTTTGGATATAATTCCGTGTTGCACTTGTTGCCTGAGGGATCAAGCTGTAATGAAGGCAGGTACAGGAAGGTCATGATTTGGTTTATTATGTTTAATGGGCGAATTGCTGATTTCAATTTTGTGTTCATATATAAAGTGATCTATTTTTGCATTTGAAAGTTTCCATTGCTAAGATTAGTAGCAGAAAATAATTTAATGTTAAGCGATGCAATTTTTTTTTTCCTGCGTGATAATTTTTTTTTTTTCGTGTTTGAAAAAAATAATCGTTTTGTTTTAACTTACTATTATCATCAACATTACAATCATACACATTTCAGTAATGTAAAATCATACAGTAAAGGTGCTTTAAGACAGAGGAATTAAGTTTTTTTGAAAATATGACTGCATTTTATTAACATTTCCATAATAGTTGATCAGCAAGCGGAGAACACTACCTTAAATGAGGGGAAAAAACTGAACCTTACTTATCTTTACCTAGAGAATCAAAGTAAATCTCCATTATTGTTTTCAAAGGAACAGGAGTACATTCGTAATAGTACGTGAAGAATTAGTATGCATTTTTTCTACAGAACCGACAATCTTAATGTGAACATTCTTGATAAGGCGAAGCTGTAGCAATCTGGTTAAAGAGGGGCAGGTATTCATCATCGTGGGTCAAGGGCGGAGTTACGAGGTCATTACGAGCAGTGAGACATCAGGACCTAGCCAATGAAGAAGAGTGTAGCGAGACCAAGATCTGTAGGTTAAACAAAGAATAGAAACAAATTAAGCTTATTTCCATCTGCTGCTACATTACTACAGTTCCATTTAGTGGGGATGAAAAAGTAGTTGTTGATTTATTTTTTGCTTTTTATTTTAAATGAACGTAAAATGTGCCAGGATATTAAGAAAAATATATTAGCGTTAATCCTGGTCATATTTCACCTTCTAGTTTACGTTGCTTACTTTAGTTACTTAGACTTATGTTGAAGGGGAGGGACTCAGTATTACAAAACGAATTTGGATCACGGTAGTAAAAATGAAACAGTATGCAGTTATGTCTTCTGATCTAGATATTTAATTAATTCTACGAAGCTCTGGATCGAAGTCACTATAAGCTGCCACTCGACAGGTGACACTCTTCATCAAACCCCTATCCACTTTCTGTCTATCTTTTAATTAATTAATTTTCTATTTCTTTACAATTCACACACCTTCCACTCCATTTTCAATGTCAATATTACGTTGTTGTTGTTGTTGTTTTTTACATCACAAAGGACTGGCCAAGGACACACACAAAATGGGTAACACAAAGCCCGCTTAGTTGCCAGTCCCTATAAAAAAGACAGTATGAGAATAATATAAAAAAGAGGGGTGAGCCAATTTAGTTCGGGAGGTGTCTTGTTACTCTTCTTTTGAAAAGATTTAAGTCATAGGAAAGTGGAAAAATAGAAACAGGAAGAGAGTTCCAAAGTTTACCAGTGAAAGGGATGAAAGAGTAAAGATACTGATTAACTCTTGCATTAGGAAGATGAACAGAATAGGGATGAGAATGAGTAGAACGTCTTGTGCAGCGAAGCCGTGGGAGGTGGGGAGGCATGCAATTAGCAAGTTCAGAAGAGCAGTGAGCATGAAAATAGCGGTAGAAGAGAGCAAGAGAAGCAACATTGCGTCGGTGATTTGAAGATTGAAGACAGTCAGTCAGAGGAGGGGAGTTGATGAGACGAAAAGCTTTTGACTCAACCCTATTTAGGAGAGCTGTATGAGTGGATCCTCCCCAAACATGTGAGACATAATCCATACATGGGCGGATAAGGCCCCTGTAGAGAGCAAGCAATTGGGAGGGAGAAAAAAAAGGACGCAGACGCCACAGGACACCTAACTTCTTAGAAGCTGTTTTAGCAAGAGATGAGATGTGAGATTTCCAGTTCAGATTTTTAGTAAAGGATAGTCCTAGAATGTTCATTGTAGAAGAAGGAGACAGTTGAGTGTCATTGAAGAAGAGGGGATAGTTATCTGGTAGGTTTTGTCGAGTAGATAGGTGAAGGAATTGGGTTTTTGAGGCATTGAACAAAACAAGGTTTGCTTTGCCCCAATCAGAAATTATAGAAAGATCAGAGGTTAGGTGCTCGGTGGCATCTCTCCGTGAATCACTTAGTTCCTGTTGAGTTGGACGTCTAATAAACGACGTTGAAAAATGCAGGGTAGAATCATCAACGTAGGAGTGGATAGGGCTTTGAGTTAGACTTAGAAGATCATTAATGAATAATAGAAAGAGAGTGGGTGATAGGACAGAACCCTGGGGAACACCACTATTGATAGATTTAGGAGAAGAACAATGTCCGTCTACAGTAGCTGCAATAGAACGGTTTGAAAGGAAACTTAAAATGAAGGTACAGAGTGAATGATAGAAACCGAATGAGGGTAGTTTGGAAATTAAAGATTTGTGCCAGACTCTATCAAAAGCTTTTGATATGTCAAGGGCAACAGCAAAAGTTTCACCGAAACCCCTAAAGGAGGATGACCAAGTTTCAGTTAGGAAAGCTAGAAGATCGCCAGTAGATCGCCCTTTACGGAAACCGTACTGACGATCAGATAGAAGATTGTGAGCAGATAGATGCTTAAGAATCTTCTTTGTGCCGAGTGTATATGCAAACACCAGTATCCCGTAGCACATTTATTCATCCAAATCGCTTCGATCTGCAAGCATAAGGTATGGACTAACAAGCAGTCGAGAACACCGAACATAACACTTAACAAGTATGAATCACTAGTCAAAGATCCACAAATTATTAACTACCATAAACTTAAACAACACTTGCCTCTTGAACTCACATATTACCAAAATCACCTATACTTAGTACACCAACCAAAATAACAAGTCCAACAAACAATAAGAATAATAGACACAGAAAATGAACAAATACTCACAACACTAGCTCCTCTCGTTTGCACGAATACCTCGGCGGTCGGTAACAGCCAGTAATCCTTCGTCACTAAGGAAATCCATGAAGTAGGGAAGGGGGCGTGGAGACACCCACAAGTCCTGTCTACACCCCCTTATGTCCGTTTCCACCAAAACCAGATGTAAGAGTGAGCCACACTCTCCTCGACACCGGCCAGGTCAAGTGTTCCAATAATGGCCACGTCACTAGACACGACGAACGCGAAGCGCCAGGCTCCTCGCAAACAAATGAGATGAATAATATCACCTAGTGATACACTCCGCCACACAACCCAAGAAAATACAAAAAAATACGACGAAGTGCGCCCTAATGCACAATACAATAAACGTACCTTACACAATGCAATAACCCTGCCAAACACAATATAACACAATATAATAATAACTTAACTTACAATACAAAAAAAACTTCCACCAAAAATAAGCTTGTGGTTTATCTAAAATATTAAACAAAAAGGCAAGACTAAAACTGGATCACTATTGCTCTTCCACAGGAATCAGCACAACAAGTCTGTGAACAGAGCGACACATTGTTTTGTCAGCTTCCCCCCCCATAATGCACGCCAGCTCTTGATAACTTGTACCTTAACTTAACATTCCTCACAACGCCATCACGGCCCGGGTTTGCTTGTATGACTTGAGACAATTTCCACACGCCCCTGACAGCGTTGCTATCTTGAATCAATACTATATCCCCGACTTTGACATTCCTCTTTGAAGCGTGCCACTTCGTACGCAACAATAGTCCCGGGAAGTAATCGCGTTGCCACTTCTTCCAGAACCCATTAACTAATTCACTAATGAATACGGATCTCTTATTCGGGTCCTCTTTACATTCAAATTTTCCACTAGGAACTCTCACACTTGCTCTGCCAAGTATCAACTCATTAGGACACAGATAGCTACCTAAGTCAATGCAGTTGCCTGGTTTGACCCCGATGGGGCGCTCGTTCAATAAATTGGCAACTTCGTAGATCACTGTTTGCAACTCACCAAATGTAAGAACAGAGTCGCCAATAACACAAGTTAATCCTTGCTTCACCAGCCTGATCAAAGACTCACAACAACCATTATACCACGGTGCATCAGCAGCTTTATTGAAATGCCATCTCATTCCCTCGGGCGTTCCAAAGCTAGTTATTTCTCCCATGTCCCACTTCTGAACTATGCCTTGTAACACCTTACTAGCTGCCACTAATTGTGTGCCATTATCCGAGTGGATAGTGTGAGGGAATCCCCTGAGGCTTATAAACCTTCTCAGAGTGGCAAGAAAGTCTGTGGTACTATAGCCTTCAGCTAGTTCCAGATGCACAGCCCTGGTAACAAGACATGTGAAAATTACTCCAAATGCCTTTCCGCGTGTCCTACGCTTCACCGTATCTCTGATAGTAAACGGGCCGAACAGATCCAGAGCAGTGTGGTAAAAACGGTGGCGATGGCTTCATTCGCTCCTCGATCACTTGTCCCATACATTGTTCTTCCGCTTTACTCTGCATTTCTCTGCAAGTAACGCATCTGGATTTCAAGGATTTTATGATTTTGCGCGCTTTGGGGACCCAAAATCTTGTTTGTAATTTAGCCAGTGTAGACTCAATGCCACCATGATCAAGATTGTGAATATGGCCGATATACAGTCTGGTAAAGCTATGATCGTGCGGTAATAATACAAATGCCTCCTGATTCCAATTCATCTTTTAGCCACTGTGCAATCCTTTGGCCCACCATTATGATGCCATTACGCTTCATTGGCCCCAATCTCTTAAACCTCCCCTTCCAATCTACCATGTGCTTCTGAACCTCACGAATCCATAAGGATTCGGCCTGTGCCAGATCGTCTGCAGTAGGTTCCAATCCAATACCTCTGAATGACTTCATTTTTATTGCTTTCATTAGTCTACAAGTCACCCTCAATAATTTATTACAGTTGTTGTACTTTTCTATTCTAATCACATTCAGATCCTTTTCATCCTCCTTCATTGTACTACAGTTCATTGTTACCCCAATTTTGTCTGGTAACTCAGTTTCATTGATTTGGGTGATTGGCCACTAATATATTGGTAATGACATGAACTCGGGGCCCCTTTGCCACATGGAATCTGTTCCTAATCTATCAGGGCGGCATGGCCTGGTAACCATGTCTGCTGGATTCTGACTAGTCTCAACCCACCACCATTCACTAGGGTTTGACTTGTTTTGGATTTCTGACAATCTCGTGGCAACGAATGTGTTGAACCCATAAGTTTCCTTTTGAATCTGTGAGCGTACAATCATAGAATCGACAATATGGAAAACAGAGTTGAACTCCCAGTCAACTTCTTTCTCAATGGTTCTCCGTAGTCGTGTAGCTAATACTGCACCACAGAGTTCTAAACGCGGAATAGTTATCTGACGTGTAGGTGCTATCCTATTCTTTGCGGCAATTAGGTTGACAGCGTACCCGCCTCCTTCTAACTCCCACCTAACATACGCACAGGCGCCATAAGCTAGAGAACCACCATCCGAAAACATGACTAGTGTAGGGTTCCCTGTAGCCTCTCTGGGTTTCAAACATCTCTGGAATCTTAAATACTCTATGTCAAACAAGTCACCAAAAAAATTCTTCCACTGTTCAGTAGTCTCCTGGGAAAGTGGTTCGTCCCACCCTATCGATCCCTTGATCACTGTTCCGCGTTGTGTCTCGACCTGACTGACGAGTTCTCTCATCATTATCTTAGCCTTTAGAGTTACAGGTAATACCAAGCCTAACGGGTCGTAAATTGAAGATATTTGGCTTAATATCATCCTACGCGTCAAGGTTGAAGGGAAGCTATTTTCACAGTCCTCACGGCTCATGTCTGACTCACTTCGTATCTTCCTCATTTTACGAGAAAAGTTTATTCTAATCTTATATAGGAACAGGTCTTTCTTAGGCTCCCATTGCAAACCCAATACCTTCTCTCTATCTGAATCCAGAATATTCACACTATCATGATTGATATTTCCACTCACAATCCAGTGTTTTATGTGGAATCCCCCATGCTTTAGAACTGTCTCCACGTTTCTCATATCTCCAATAATCCCTTCGCCACTTTCAGTTGAGAAGAGTATGTCCCTCCACATAAGAGTCCCTGTTTATGATTTGATTCACCTTGGGAAACTCATCTTTATACATTTCTGCAGTTTTCCTCATTGCTAGCGTGGCAATAGCTCCACTACACTTGTCTCCGAATGTAACTGATGTTAGTATATAATGATCAGGTTCCTTTTCCGGTTTCATATCCCGCCATACAAATCTATGAGTGTGCTGGTCGATATTGCCCAGTTTCACAGAATGATACATTTTCCCAATGTCTCCTGCGGCTGCCACCTGATCCTGTCTGAATCTTAGTAACACTCCACAAAGATTGTTAACAACATCCGGACCCTTAGCCCACCAGTCATTCAAACACTGTCCCATGTATCTTGCTGATGAATTGAAAACAATGCGGAGGCGTGTGGACGTGGATCCCGGTTTAAGTATTTCGTGGTGATGGAGGTAATGAACTGGACCTTTATAAAATTGTATCTCCTCCTTACTGAGTTTCCTAGCAACGTCCCTATCTTTCATATCATCAATTTCACTCTGATACTTTTGTGTATAATCAGGACCCAGTTTCCTTAGCCTAACCTCGAGAGACTTCATCCGGGCAATAGCCACCCTCACATTGTTTTTTCAACTCACGGGATCCTTCAGCCATGGATAATTAGACACCCACTCCCTTTTCTCCACATTATATGTTAATCCATTTTCAATAAAGGCTAATTCTCTTTCATCCTTCATACTATGTTCTGATTCTGGACAGTTTCTACATAAACACTTGGGACATTTTGGCTTGCATTCTGTTCCCATATTTTCAATAGTAAAGAATTCATTCAACTGGTTTTTTAACTCATCCTTTACATCAACTAATAACTGATCCACTTGGAATTGACCTGCGATATGATGGGTCCTGATGGTAATATGACTCACAGTACCACAAGTCTGGGGAATGAGGGAGTGTGAGCCACGTATACAGTATCCAAATGTGTTCCTTAACAACTGTAATTTACCCCTTGTTTGCACCACCTCAGGTAAGAGCTCACAATAATCAACGCCAATCAGAATGTCAATATGCCCCGCAGGCCTCCTTACCTCTTCAGCTGAGATACCTTCAAACACTGATGCTATACTAGATATTTCAAGCTTATCAATATTAGTTGAAATTTCATCAATTCCTATTGCCCTTAATTCCACTATGTTACCATCCTTATCCTCAAGAGGAATTACATATTCCTTTGTAAGAAAACTCTCCTTGGCATTTCCGATCTTTACCATCGTCATAGTGATATTTTTCCCCTTTATGCCAAGTTCACGCGCCCTTTGATGGCGTATGAGGGTAACATCTGAGCCTGAATCATACAGAATTGACATAGGTCGCCCACCGCAATGTCCTTTACCTATCGCTAACAAAGTCCTGTTCCCCTTACAGCTATAGATGTTGAACGTGTCATAGTTTTGACTCAAGGCATCATGCAGTAAGGGATGATGGAATCTTGTGCAAGCCCTGCCATTGATTTTCACCCCGCACTGCGTACCATAACCACAGTTTCGTGCCATGTGACTACCTTCAATACAATTGAAACATATACCCCTGGATTTGACTGCCTCAAGCCTCGTTGCATTGTTTAATGCCTTGAATCCGTCACATTCGTATATATTGTGTCCATCAGTATTATGCAGCCAGCATTTTTTATCCATAGATTGGTTTCCTGTGCCGATTTTCCTCACAGCCTCAGTCAAATTTACTATATGTTTCTCAAATTCCCGGTTCTTGTTATCTTGGGTTATTTGGATATTCTTAATAGCGTCCACAATATTATGATCACTTTCATTCCTCTCCGAAGCACCCGTTAAACTATTGACATTCTTAGTGACAGTACTACACCTAACATTAGAGTCCATGTATTCTAGAGCTTGTTTCTCTCTCAATATGAATTCCAACAATGCTGGGAACAGGTTATCAGTTAGAGGTAGTTCACCAGATTTCATGACCCATTCTCTTTTCTGTAACGCCGGTAAGATTCTCTCTACCATGCTCACGACATGAGCAGTATTCATTTCCGATTGCAGGCTTACTCTTTTTAAGTCCAACCAACACTGCTCCACCTTCCCCGCCATTTTGATGAACCCTTTATTGTCTCCTTCACTCAATGACTTCAGTGCTTTCAATTCACTAATCACCACATCAACGATCTTCCGGGGATTACCATATTGATCATCAAGACGCTTAAACATTGAGTCGTAGTCGTTATCGCACCCCGCTATGCACTTTAGAGCGTCGTCACTGATACACTGTTTTAATGCAAAGGGTCCTTGCCATAATGCTTTTCTATGATGCGGATAAAATCGTCTTTAAAGCCTGGATACTCTCTTATATCTCCAGTAAATTTTGGGGGTTCTAATGCCTTTACTTTGACTTTCATTTTACTCTCACTTTCCTTGCATTTATCCAGTCTGTAAATCTTGCTCAAACAATCCTTCACGTCATATTCTACACCAGAGATATACTGTTCCGCCTCCTCTATTACACTTTCATCAGTCAGCACTTCCACATATCCATTATGAATAGTCTCTAACTCCTTAAAGGCGTCACTCACCTCACCGTAAGTTTCCTTCCACATTTCAATAGGATCCTGCCTATCGACACAATTCGTAAACATAGTCATCTTCCGTGTAACTTTGCCTTTCGCAATCCCACGTTGTTTGCGAAGGGCCGCCAGCTGCTCATCCTTAGTCCCCGTCATCTCGTCGGGAGTTGTTATCGAAGTGTGCCGAGTGTATATGCAAACACCAGTATCCCGTAGCACATTTATTCATCCAAATCGCTTCGATCTGCAAGCATAAGGTATGGACTAACAAGCAGTCGAGAACACCGAATATAACACTTAACAAGTATGAATCACTAGTCAAAGATCCACAAATTATTAACTACCATAAACTTAAACAAAACTTGCCTCTTGAACTCACATATTACCAAAATCACCTATACTTAGTACACCAACCAAAATAACAAGTCCAACAAACAATAAGAATAATAGACACAGAAAATGAACAAATACTCACAACACTAGCTCCTCTCGTTTGCACGAATACCTCGGCGGTCGGTAACAGCCAGTAATCCTTCGTCACTAAGGAAATCCATGAAGTAGGGAAGGGGGCGTGGAGACACCCACAAGTCCTGTCTACACCCCCTTATGTCCGTTTCCACCAAAACCAGATGTAAGAGTGAGCCACACTCTCCTCGACACCAGCCAGGTCAAGTGTTCCAATAATGGCCACGTCACTAGACACGACGAACGCGAAGCGCCAGGCTCCTCGCAAACAAATGAGATGAATAATATCACCTAGTGATACATTCTTATTAAGTATAGATTCAAAAACTTTAGAAAGGCAGGAAGTCAAAGCTATAGGACGGTAGTTTGAAGGATTAGAACGGTCACCCTTCTTAGGAACAGGTTGGATGTGAGCAAACGTCCAGCAAGAAGGAAAGGTGGAAGTAGATAGACAAAGACGGAAAAGTTTGACCAGGCAGGGTGCAAGCACAGAAGCAGTTTTTGAGAACAATAGGAGGGACTCCGTCAGGACCGTAAGCCTTCCGAGGATCTAGGCCAGAAAGGGCAAAGAAAACATCATTACGAAGGATCATAATAACAGGCATAATAGTCAGAGAGTGGAGGAGAAGGAGGAACCTTCATCAACCAGAGTGGAATTTTTTGCAAAGGTTTGAGAGAAGAGTTCAGCTTTAGAAATAGATGAGACAGCTGTGGAGCCATTTGGGTGAAGCATAGGAGGGAAAGATGTAGAAGAAAAATTGTTAGAAATGTTATTTGCTAGATGCCAGAAGTCACGAGAGGAATTTGATTCAGAAAGATTTTGACATTTTCTATGAATGAAAGAGTTTTTTGGTAAATTAAGTAAAAGATTTGGCATGATTACGGGCAGAAATATAAAGGGCATGAGTTTCAGGAGATGGATGCTTACGGTACCGTTTGTGAGCCACCTCTCTATCTCGGACAGCATGAGAACAAGCAGAGTTAAACCAAGGTTGACGGGCTTTAGGATTAGAGAAAGTGTGTGGAATGTACGCCTCCATGCCAGAGACTATGACCTCAGTTATGCGCTCTGCACAAAGAGATGGGTCTTTGACATGGAAGCAGTAATCATTCCATGGAAAATCAGAATAGTACTGCCTTAGGTCTTCCCACTTAGCTGAGTTGAAGTGCCAGAAGCACCTCCGCTTCGGTGGGACCCGAGGCGGCACCGAAGCGATAGGACAGGTTACAGAAATAAGATTGTGATCGGAGGAACCCAACGGAGAGAATAGTTTCACAGAGTAAGCAGTTAGTTAGGAAACTTTGAGGTTAGTAGTTAGGAAAAGATCAAGAATGTTGGGCGTGTCTCCAAGGCGATCAGGAATACGGGTAGGGTGCTGCACCAGCTGCTCTAGGTCTTGGAGGATAGAAAAGTTGTAGGCTTGTTCACCAGGCTGGTCAGTGAAAGAAGATGATAGCCAAAGCTGGTGGTGAACATTGAAGTCCCCAAGAATGGAAATTTCTGCTAAAGGAAAATGAGATGAGATGTGCTCCACTTTTGATGTTAAATAGTCGAAGAATTTTACATAGTCAGAGGAGTTAGGTGAGAGATATACAGCACAGATAAATTTAGTAAGAGAGTGACATTGAAGTCGAAGCCAGATGGTAGAAAATTCGGAAGATTCAAGAACGTGGGCACGAGAGCAAGTGATGTCATTGCGCACATATACGCAACAGCCAGCTTTGGATTGAAAATGAGAATAGAGACAGTAAGAGGAGACAGAAAAAGATCGGCTGTCAGTGTTCACAGACAGACGTGTCCTCCATCCATCTATTTTTCTCTCACCTGTCATCCACTTTTCTCTGCCCTCCACCCACCTTTCACTAACTAATCACATCTACTTTTCAATTATTATTCAACCACATTCTAGTCCACCTACAACCCGACTGTTCCACATCTACTTTTGATCCATCATGAATCCAGCGTTTCCCACCTGCCACTAACACCAGCAGCGGGCCAAGAAGAATTTCCAGGTTAAGTCGAGCAACACCCTTCGATCTGTCCAGAGTCGGGGACCTGAGGCACAACGGGGTTCTGACGATCTCCTGCCCCAGCCAGTACTCCACCAGCCCGGCCTCCTTCAGGGCGATGATGCTGTGCCAAAAAACATATGTGCTTACTCTTGGGGAGATGGTGAAGGTGTTTTGTTTTCGTGTTTCACACACTAAACATCCATCGCAGTAATAGTAACAATGAAAAGATATCTCTTTCGTTTCTTTTCATGTAATTTGTTTCATGTAACTGGCTATGTGCAGCGTTGTAACTCCCTGCCGTTTTGCCGAGCAACGGCAGGGAATTCCTGTTAAAGGCGAATTGCGCATCCAGGAACTAGTTAAAACTTTTCTCCCGCGCAAGTAAATGCAATTCCCGGTCATGCTGGAAAAAAAAATTTATTTAAAAATATTACTGAGGAACCTTGACTGGATTAATTATATTAATGACCGGGTTGAGAGGAGGGGTTTACCTAAAGTCCACGCCATGGCCTTCTTCATGGTTTGTCTCGTCGAGATTGCAACAATACTCCCTTCATGATCGACTGACGTGCCGAACCAACAGTCTTGGAAGGTTTCTGACGCCCCCGTCCGCCACCTTCTGGCCGGACAGTTCCCCGGCCTCCCTGAGGCCAAGAGATTCATATTTAGGACATTTTAATGTATGAGGAATTAGATGTCACTTAATGGCTATGCCACAAGTTTATGATTTTTCCTTGTTTCTAGTATAAGGTTCCAGCTTTTCCACCTTCAAACTCTTGTCATAGATTGCTTTGGTGCACCTACTTCAACGCTCATTGTCTTTCGTTTCCTGGAAATACTATACCAATAAGAATCCAGGCGTCCATGGATCCTACTTCAGCCTCCAGGGCACGTACTCTGTGCCACGCAGGTCTGCGAGGGGAGTCATGGAAATGGGACCGCGGCACGGTAAGCATGGCGGTGAGGATGCCGCCGTACAGAAATGAACACCAAGACGCAGCAGCGGATGATGACCACAATGCGACCTTCGTTTCTTTCGGCAGCCAGTCAGAGCCTGCAGGAGAAGGAAGAGGAGGGAGTGCATAGAAGGAAGAGGAGGAGGGGCAGGAGAAGGAAACGAAGTGGGTGAAGTGAAAACCTCATCCATGAAAAACTGCCCTGTCTTTTTTGGAATGCATTTGTTGTTTAACTAATAATTTGCATTTCTTCAAATTTGTGTGGCGTTTTGTATAAATGTGGCACTCCCTTCCTGTTTGAGGTGCCTTCACACCCACATCGATATGGAGTTTTGATGTTTTTGATGAACTCGTCCAAAACACGGCTCTCGGCCCTCACCAGCAGCATGGTGGTGCAAGCTATCGTCCGCCATGCTCATCGCCATCAGTAGCCACACCTGAAAAGTGACCATCAATTTAGTGCCTATCGGAGCGCCCCCAGGAGGTATTTGTAGGATGCAAACACCTCACTCTGCCGTGAATGCTTCAGAAAACCTGACATTCCGTCTCCGACGTCGGCCTTTGCATGATAATCGCCTGTTCTCACGCCAGTGGGGGATGGGCAAAGTCCCTCACCGCTCCCCTGCGGCGTGATGGTGAAGGGGGCCCAGGCGAACTCCACCTCCTGAATAAAAACAGCACTTGCCGTAGGGACCAGGCTAGGCACGCTTAGGCATCACCGGATTTGGCATCTTGTTTCTGATCCCCTTTTGTAAGTTACAGCCCCGTCCACCATCCCAGTGCCACCCACCTCCCGGTGAGCATGCCTATCATGCCAGGCCAACTCTTGTCAGGTTTGCTCGCTCCCCACAACCCTTCAGGCGGCCTAACCGACCTCGTACCTGAAGCAGGATAGATGTTATTTTATTTCTAATGATGATTGACATATATAAAAGTGTGCCACAGATTTAAGCAAACTTGTAACAAAGTCATGTTTCTTATTGCAGTCTTGGAAGTAAAACAGTGCATTGAGACGTTGTACATGTATATAAACGTCCGACTCAGGTTCATGATTTGTGCCAAAATCTCCATGAGTTTTCCCGGTTGGGTCCGTCGAGGAGGTGCCGCCGCCCTGTCTCGAGTGACCCTCGTCCAGGGCACCCACTGCCACAGAATGGACTCAACGTCACAAAACACATGCTACCCTGCTGCACTCCACTCTCATTTCTATGCCTACAGTCTTGCGTCAGGCGGATAGAGGCCTACGACACCATGATGGTAATTTAGTTGCTGGAACTCAACAGAGGTTACGTACACAATGATGGATATTAAAATGCTGTACATTATGTCAAACAGAGATTACGTACACAATGATGGTATTAAGTTTGCTTGTAAGGTTATGTCAGACAAGAGGTTACTTACGTACACAATGATGGTATTAAAATTCTGTACTGTTAGGTCAGACAGAGGTATCCTTCCACAATGATGGATTAGCTTGGTGTAATGCGATGTCCCATTGAAAGAAGATGACGTGACACCCTGCTCGGCCGCCACCTTGATGTTGACGGTCCGTTGGTCATGGCGGAGGCTCAACAGCGTCCACAGTCTTCCTCTTGTGGTGCCTCCGGGGTGGTTAGTAATTCAAAATCAAAACTTTCCGACCTGGACAACGGAAATAGCCATGAAAATTAATATGGACATGTAGTGTATGTATACTTAAGGGTGGCCTGCGAAAAGGCTCAGTATTAACCTAACACTGACCAGAAAGAGAGGGAGATTGCTTCTAACTGACTGACTGATTGGCGAGCAATACTTTTCTGTAACTATTTCGGCCATACACTCAAGGAATCGATCTGCGGCCTTGTTTTTTTATATGTTCGTGCAGATAATAACGTTACGCACTCTGTTATTTTTAGTAAGAAACATACCAACACGTACCAGCTCGCCGAACAGAGATATTTAGAGAAGTGTGGCCGAATGGTTAGACGCCTGGAGGTGTGAGCTTAGGATCTCTGTTCGATTCTACAGGGAGTCAACTCTTTCCATCGTCGAGTGACAGAGAACTATCCACAACTGCCTATTAATTAACTATACCTTCGTCAGCGAGTGCATCGGAGGGACACGCGGGCGAGGTCCAATCATCAGAGCCCTCAAAGTGAATAATCCTACAGGCTCTAGTCTCATCAAAAAGTCCCCGTGGATTCTTTACTATCAGCTAACCATAGACGGCATACTACACGCAACCCTTCCCTCTCTCCTCCAACAACTCACCTCACCACCGTCCTCTGACAATGCTACATAAGATAACACCAGCTCCGTCCTACGTCCTAATATATTCATGTTTGATTGTATATGAAATGCAATACATCAGCAGTAATACATCACGCGAGAACCGGCGACCATGTAAATTCTCACCCTCCTCCACCACCGCGCCGGGCGGTCGTTGGCGGGGGGGGGGCTCCAGGTGTTGATGTCACTGTGGGACGCGCGTTGGCGCTCCGCGTCAATGTGCGAGATGAAAGTGTTACATGATTACTAGCCACGTTTTTTCTGTTTTTTGTTTTATTCATTATTGATTCAATCACTCCTTGTCGTGGGGTTACCCCCCCCCCCCCCCCCCCCCCCCCCCCCCCCCCCCCCCCCCCCCACCCCCCCCCCAAATTTTTTGAGATTCGAAGTACTGAGTGCGTTACTGATAAGTCTCATGATCGTAATACTAGCTAGTTTGGTTACTTGTTGAAATTAATTGACGGTTCATTATAGGACCTGTCCATCCATATGGTAGTAAACCGTAGTAGTATGATGCTGTTAGTGATATTCTTGACCTGGACGTAACATCTTGGGCACAAAGCGCACGTAACAGGAAACCTCAACATAGCACATATGACAACTCATAATAAGAATAAAAAACACTTAATTCTCACCATAACCCCGCGAAACGCGGCGTCACTCTATGTGATGATGCCATTATCTTATTAGTTAAGAACAGACCACAATACACTTCGCTAACGTATACACACTGTCACTCACCTATAATTATTTGTACCTTGTGTTTAAATCTGATGCGGGACAGAAGGCGTTTGTGGTGGTGTGGTGGTGGTAGCAGAGTGATCTCGTCTTGGTGGTGTGGTGGTGATGGCCGTGGGTGGTGGTGTGGTGGTAGGAAGTAGCATCGGTCTTGCTGTTTGGTGATGGGTGGTGATGGTGGTGTGGTTTCAGGTAGTAATCAAGGTGATGAAGGAAGTGAGGGAGCCATGAGGGCCACGACCACATTCTCTCCCACGAAGATCAAAAGCGCCACACACCAGCCTGTGGGAGAGAGGACGCGTAATGAGAGCTGTGACCTTGACCAGCTTCCTTACCTTCCCTAATACAATCCCTCTTCATCCTCTCTCTCTATCTCTCTCTCTATCTCTCTCTTTCTCTTTCTCTTCTCTTCTCTTCTCTCTCTCTCTCTCTCTCTCTCTCTCTCTCTCTCTCTCTCTCTCTCTCTCTCGCTCTCCTCTCTCTCTCTCTCTCTCTCTCTCTCTCATCTCTCTCTCTCTCTCTCTCTCTCTCTCTCTCTCTCTCTCTCTCTCTACTCTCTCTCTTTCTCACGTGTGTTCTTGTTCGGTACTTCAGTGGTAAAGACTCGGATTCACTGTCGCGTCCTTGTGTTCGAACCCCTCTCACTCGCTGTTTGAGATCTTATGCGTGTGGCAATTTTGTGATTGTCTCTCTCTCTCTCTCTCTCTCTCTCTCTCTCTCTCTCTCTCCTCTCTCTCTCTCTCACCATCACAGCAGGACATAGTGCCCATTAGGGAGTCCAGAATGAGTGGCTTCACGCCCCTTGCTTTGGTCTGCGTGGGCGGCTTGAGGCACTGGGTGGTGTGGCGGTCTGGCGCTCAGCCACTGGTTCATTAGCCCGCCTCGACGAGTCTGGAGATGCTGCCGAGGATGAGGCAGGGTATTCTCCTTCTCTGGTATAGTGTTGGACTAGGGGTGGAAGTGAAGGAAGTGTTTTTATATGAACTAGTTTCAGACATTCTTATTGTTTAATGTATTTGGTAAGTCCTTGGTTAATAGGTATTTAGTGTTCTCACATAATTTTGCAGTGACATTGTTGTACATAAAATATACTTCACGTTTCTATTTTAAGTATTAAATAACACGAATCTTCCATGGATTACGTAGAAAAAGAACGAACTAGTTTTTACTCGCTTGAGTGGCATTTCCAATATTCAGCATCTATAAAGTCACTATTTTCAACTGTTTCTCTGAATATTTTTCAAACAAAAGTTAATTTCCTGATTTAGCTTTACATTGCATGCGCCCTCGAGGAGGAAGGAGTCGGGCGGAAGGCGATGGATTCCATTACGTTTGGAATATACTTTCTCCGGTTAGTTTGGAGTGACACTGGCCTGAGGTGCTGTGTGTGTGTGAGTTGTGTGTTTGTGTGTGTGTGTGTGAGTGTGTGTTGTGTGTGTGTGTGTGTGTGAGGTGAGTGTGTTTAAGTCGATGGTAATTATTGAAATACCATTATACTAACAGAAAAGCAAAACATTTATTTTGCAATAAATCACCTCAGCATTTCATTGACAACAATCTAGAGAGTCTCGTAAAAGCATGCAATGTGTACCTGAAGTCCCACGAGATGGTCTCCTTCAGGGTCATGCACGTCACACACTGCCGCAAGATGGCCCTGATGATCCGTGTTCGCCGTCCATCAGTCCGCTGATTGTGTCCGACATGCGGGAGACCGTTCTGCGCCACCTCGTCCTCAGACCCTGCCCGACAGTGAGAAGCAAAAAGCGTAAACATTGATTGGACACTCTCTATTATCATGGCATGTCTTCGGGAAAGCAACACACTGATCACACAGGTAATTCTGTGCTGGCAGGACAAGGTTGTTTACGCCTTTATATTGTCTCACCTCTAGGTGGTCAGCATCATGGCTCTGCCTCCAGCCTCCAGGGCATTTCTTCCTGCACCAGGTCTGCGAGGGAGGTCAATGGGGATGTACCCGCGGCACGGTGGAGCATGAGCGGTGAGGATTTCGCCGTAACGAGGACATGAACACCAGGGACGCCAAGCAGCCAGGTGTGACCAAGACACGACCTGCGTCGTGGGGCAGCCCCACTCGGAGGCTGCAGGAGAAAAAATGGAAGGAGTGTTGAGTGAGAACGAAGAAATAAGTTTAGTATCAAAGTGATTAATCTCGGTTCACGTTAATAGCGGAATTAGTAAGGGAACGAGAAAACGAAAAAATAGCGCCAAGAGAGGCTAACCCGTCAGCTGACAACTCACTCTCCTGCGTCGCGTTGTCAGGATCCAGATCCACGTTTTGGACCTATGTTGCTGGAGCCTAACCAAAGGACTTTTCCCTCGCTATCCCCTAGCCACGCCGATCACGGTGCTTCCCATGGTCAGTGCACTCACGAAGCAACTTACACCACGATCTGCAGGAGGGAAAGTGAGAGCTGCAGGTGGCTATGCATGTTTACTCAGAAGACTTGCTATATCATAATGAGAACACCGCCACCCCCACCACTGCAACCTTGTAGTCGAAGGTTAGGAAACCCTAACATGTCCTCCCTAGCTGAGCGTCGGTCTGTGGTTCTGATGGCCTGGTTGTCCGTCATCATGTCCATCGAGAAGCTATGTCCTCCTCCGCGGGGCGTCCACCTCGAGGGTCCCAAGGCCAATCTGCACCTCCTTCCGGATTTCAACAGGTCGTCTGGCTTAATTACATGAGTCAAGCGTGAAGAATGCGACAATTATTTAGCTCACAACATTATTCTCATTGTCTGTGTATTAATTTTGTATATATTTTCATTTTCCTCTTTCAGTATGAATTATCAGTAAATTATATTGCTGTAAGCTTTTGTTCCCCTAGTACGAAAATAAGCCATATGCAGCATCATTTTTTCTTTCGACACATTGAGAAAGGGCAGTCAAATTGGATAGAATTATCAGTTTTTCTGTTCCGGGAAAGACCTTTTGAGGTGCTTGATGTCGTTGGCATACTGTTGAAGGACTCACGTGCGGGGACCATTCCCTCTGTAGCATGCCATTCCAGGACCCATTTGGCGACTTGATGCCCTAAAAAGAGTTCCTGGGGCTGTACAACACGTATCTTGCAGAAAGTGGAACGGAGGAGGGTGAACACACTCTCTCTCTCTCTCTCTCTCTCTCTCTCCTCTCTCTCTCTCTCTCTCTCTCTCTCTCTCTCTCTCTCTCCTCTCTGCTCTCTCTCTCTCTCTCTCTCTCTCTCTCTCTCTCTCTCTCTCTCCTCTCTCTCTCTCTCTTCTCTCTCTCTCTCTCTCTCTCTCTCTCTCTCTCTCATCTCTCTCTCTCTCTCTCGGGTTTCTCTCTCCTCTCTCACGACACTCTGTCCTCTCTCTCATTCTCTCTAACTCACTCGAATCAAGTAATGGTGAATGCTTGAAACAAATTTCTACTTGTCCTCCCACGCTCAGTTGCTTCCGGACATGTCGGACAATTGAAGTATTAGTCATGATGATAATTCGGAAACAATTTTATGAGTCCGAGAAAATAAAATAACAAAAAGGGATCCAGCTCATGGA
>JACEEZ010006640.1:0-12500 GCA_016584305.1 Chionoecetes opilio
AAAAACCCCCGGGTTATCTTGTAAACCTTTCGACCAAGCGAAAGGGTTGATATCTCAGACTTGCTAGGCCCCCAATATTACTAGTTCGAAGCGAGGCCCCCAGTATTACTAGTTCGAAGCGAGGCCCCCAGTATTACTAGTTCGAAGCGAGGGCCCCCCGGGTATTACCATTTCAAAAGCGAGGGCCCCCAGTATTACTAGTTCGAAGCGAGGGCCCCCAGTAGTACTAGTTCGAAGCGAGGCCCCCCAGTAGTACTAGTTCGAAGCGAGGCCCCCCAGTATTACTAGTTTGAAGCGAGGCCCCCAGTATTACCAGCTTGAGGCGAGGGGTCTATGATAACAGCCGCCCTAACTATAACAGAGCCAAGTGTACTATTAGAGGGGCGTCAGGTCTCACACTTCAGGAGTCAAAATATTCGCATTCCCTCTTCTGATACATTTGTCATGATAAATAGATTTATTCTCCCTCTTACGTCAAGCCTTTCCTCCCAAGCCTGTCAGGACATCACACAGCCTCCATTGTGTGAACCATTTTATTGTTATGGCTAAGTGCTAACTCTCAGGGCCCCCTTTTTCCCTCCTGTTCCTCTGCCCTTATCATGGCCCAATTATTCCCTGCTTACCCGCACTTCGCATCGCTCCCTTTATAGTGTCAGTTTTTTTCGACTTTCATATTTTCATTATTCTGAGATGTGAGCTGTCTGAGGGAGGTCTACGGACGCTAAAGGAGATGGATTGACCTAAACAAATGACAGGATAGGTTATAGGTTATAGATTAGGTTGTTTCCACCCTTGAGACGTCCTGCATATGTATTTCTAACATTAACACCGTCTTCAACTTTACGATTATTGTATTTGTTGCAGGCTGTACAAATGTAGTAGTCTGATCATTCACTAAAGTCTGTCTCGTATAGTGGATAGGACATCCTTGTCTGCTTGCGTGTTGCTGTAGAGGTGTTATGTTGGTGTCTTGGTGGTTCTGTTGACGTTCAGGCTATGTGGTGTTATGCTCTCTCTCTCAGCCCTGAATTCGATACCTGGTGAAAAAGAATAGTAGAACACAACACACTCACTCTCACACACACACACACACAACACACACAACACACACACACACACACACACCACACACACACACACAACACACCACAACCCCCACACACCCCACACACACACGCACACACACACAACACACCCCACCACACACACACACCACACACACACCACACACACACAAAACACACTCACTCATCACACACACACAACACACACACACACACACACACCACACACCACACACACACACACAACCCCACACACACAACACACACACACACACACAAAACACACAACACCACCCCACACACACACACACACACACACACACACCCCACCCCACACACACACACACACACACACCCAAAACACAAACACCCACAACACACACACACACACACACACACATGTCTCCAGGCTCGCGGTAAGAGCTGTCCCTCTGTGATCGACTTGAGTTACAAGTTCTCTCGGCTGGGTCTCGAGCGCCCTCACCCTCCCATTACTCGCCGTAAAAGCCAGTCCCCGGAGGCACCACCTCTCCCCTGCCCTGCGAAGCACTTGCTGGTCCACACTGGTGGGATGAGGTGCGTCTCACAACCCTCAGGCGGTGGCAGGTTGACTTACTACTTTGTGTCTTCTTACTGTCTTTGTGATGAAATGTCCTAGTTTTCATTCTTTGATATATGTATTTACACAGAAACTAATGTATAGTTATTTATCATTCCTAAAGGGTTGTTTGGATCTCCATTAAATCGAAGTTTTCAATTATATTTACCGATAAAGAGCCTTGGGGAAGGGTCAAGGGTGGTGGAGATGGGAGGAAAGGGGGGGGGGGGGGTGTGACGGGGGCGTTGAGCTCATGTTGTGTGTGGGCTAAATCAAGGAGATTCCAACTCGACAGTATTCTTCCGTCACGCCCCGAGGCTATCGGCGCGTAGGATCTTGTGAGAGGCAATACAAGGGGGTTCCCAAGGGCGGTGCAGCGGAGGCCTTCTCACGCAGGACATCCCACCCTCACACTGATCCCTGCGATAGCCAGGCGTCCTGAAGCTGTGCGCCTCCAACCCAATCCTACGCCTTTTATCTCTCTCTTCCCTCTACCCTCTCTCTCTCTTCTCCTCCTCTACTCTTCTCTCCTCTCTCTCTTCTCTCTCTCTCTCTCTCTCTCTCTCTATCTCCTCTCTCTCTATCTCTCTCTCTCTCTCTCTCTCTCTCTCTCTCTCTCTCTCTCTCTCTCTCTCTCTCTCCTCTCTCTCTCTCCTCTCTTCTACTCTCTCTCTTCTCTCTCTCTCTCTCTCTCTCTCTTCTTTCACTCTCTCTCTCCATCTCTCTCTCTCTCTCTCTCTCTCTCTCTCTCTCTCTCTTCTCTCTCTCTCTCTCTCTCTCTCTCTCTCTCTCTCTCTCTCTCTCTCTCTCTCTCTCTCTCTCTCTCTCTCTCTCTCTCTCTCTCTCTCTCTTTTGATGAGGCATTACGGAAATTTATTATCTCTTTGCTACCCTTACATTATATTGTGTATCTATCTGGGGATGTACTTGGCCTGTGTCTCAAAAAGAAACTCATCAGAACAATTTGTTTTAGAGGTAAATATGATTCTACTGATATGTTATTTAATGATTTAGGCTGCTAAAATTTGATCTCGTTAGGAAATACTTTTTGTTACTAAGTATTTTAATGATATAAATAACAGTGATCAAAACAGTAAAATATTTACAGTTTTCCACCACAGTCAAGGTACAAGGGGAAATAATATTGCTTGATTTTTCCACAAGCACGTACAACACTATATAAATTTCTTTACACTGTGTTGGGCCACAATTTGGAATGCAATACCTAATGATTGAAGGCATTACTAATGTCAATACATTCAAAGTTAAGCTTAAAAGATATTTATATAATTTTCAAAGTCAAAATAGCAGGGAATAATATATGTAAATATATTTGTGTAATAGTATTTCGTATTTGTGATTTGTTATGGCTAGTGTCTAGGGAAAATGTATTGCTTAGGTATATATATATACTAAGGAATATTTAGGATATAATTTGTTAATATATTGCCGCCCTCGATTATATTTTCATAGCTGTATAAATTATTGTTCTGTCCGCTAGGGAGCAGATGCTCAGCGGACTAATGCCACTAACTGATTTTTGTAAATATGTATGAATTATGTTAACTTGTAACATTTTGCAATAAACTCAATCAATCAATTAATCAATCATCAATCAATCAATCAATCTCTCTCTCTCTCTCTCTCTCTCTCTCTCCTCTCTCCTTCTCTCTCTCTCTCTCCTCTCTCTCTCTCTCTCTCTCGCTCTCGCTCTCGCTCTGCGCTCTCGCTCTCCGCTCTGCTCGCTCTCGCTCCGCTCTCGCTCTCGCTCTCGCGCTCTTTCTCTCTCTCGCTCTCGCTCTTCTCTCTCTCTCTCTCTCTCTCTCTCTCTCTCTCTCCTCTCTCTCTCCTCTTCCTCTCTCTCTCTCTCTCTCTCTCTCTCCTCTCTATCTCTCTTCTCTCTCTCTGCTCTCTCTCTCTCATTTCCTGTGTCTTTCGATGTTTAAAATCTAGATTTTTTTCCATTCGAGATATAAAGTTTTTTTCTTTCCCGTGCATATTCTTTGAGTCATCGGAGATAATTCCCTTCCTCGAATGTACTTTCCACTCCTTTTTTTCTATTTTCTCTCATATCTCAATAGTTTCTCGTTCCTCTGCCTTTGCTCTTCATAGCGCGCCACGTCCCTGCAGGCGTCGGATGGCTCACAGTGGGCGGGGCGGGGCGGGGCTGCGTTACAGAGAATCCTCACCTCTGCTAATTAATGTTGGTGCTCACGTACGTTGTCGAGCAGACGACCTGACATAGGAATACTATTAGGTGTGTTGCTTTGATCCTCCTGCTCGCCGCCCTAGGTATAAGACTGTTCTTCGTATCTATGATTAATGTAACTATCATCTCTCACTCACCTCCTAATAATCGGTAACTACAACAATGGAGCATTTGCTAATGTGCTTCCCGTTTAACCCCCATGGAACCATCCCCCACCATCACCCTTTTTTTGTTACAATACGCCAAACACAATGTAGAAAACAGATCTTTCTTTGTGTGTCCCTCCGGCTACTGTACCATCACACACCACCACTTCCATTACACTGTTATCGTCCCCTCGCCCTCCCAACCCATACCTCCAGTCTCCCCTACCCTGCCCTGCACCTTCACCATCTCTGCTGTCATCACCACCCAAGACCTTTCCCTTTCTCTCTCCCTCCATTCTCTGACTGCCCGCCTTTAGTCGTGCACAAAGGAAAACTTTTAATTAGCCTGCGCACAAAAGGATCGTCAATCACAGGCATGATCTATCCGGAAGGCGCTCTCGTCATTAGGGGCCCGGCCTGGCAGGCGGGTGTTAATATAATTCCTTTCCAGCTTACTTTACCCTCTTCCCGGATGTTGAAGTTCAGAGGGTCTTTGATAGCGAGTGGAGAAGCAAAAAAAGGGATAAAATAGTTCAGGCGTGAGTGCTAGCGGTTCCTGAGAAGTTATGATGATGTAAAGGCTTTCATGGAATGAGAAATGAATCAAATGCTATGAGTAATGCGTAATGAGAACATAAGAACATAAGAACATAAGAAAATAAGGAAGCTAAAGGGGGCGCGGGGCCTACATGGTATTTCCCTGCACCAACACTCCCACATCCACCTTTATCCCCACCCATGAACTTACCCAGCCCCCTTTAAAGCCCCTAATGACTCCGCAAACTACCGTCTACTGGACCATTCCATCATTCACACCCTATTGTGAACCAGTTTTTCCCTTTTTCCTTTTCTAAACTACGCTTTTCCAGCTTGAATCCGTACTTTTGTTCTACCCGGTTAAAAGCCGTAAGAACTTTCCACCTCTCCTTTTAAACCCTTTATCACTTTTAAAAAATTCTATAGATCGCCCCCCCTTCTTTTGGGCTCTCGAGTGAGTGTAATTTTTAAAAACTTCAATTTCCTTCCCTAACTAAAGTTAGCATCCCTTGTATCATTTTTGGGCACCTTCTCTGCACTTTTTTTAAAACACATATCCCTCCGTAATATGGAGACCCAAAAAAAAAAACTGCATAGTCTAGGTGAGGGCCCGACTAGGCCCGATAAAACTTTTTGAAAACTTCCGCATTTTTACTTTTAACACTTCGGTAAATTTTCCTTTTTTAGAAGAATTATAGAAATTTTAAGGAAAAACCTTTTATAAGGTATATAACGGCGTTTTCCATAAACTTTCCCTTGCGCTTCAAAGTTTGTCGATATCGGTGAAGGAGCAGCACAAGGCAATCATCAGCACTTGGTGATCTCATTCCAATGCTCCTCCAGGAAAGGACTTTAAGTACCAACCATCAGACCGAGAGGGTTGTGTTTCAAGTAATGATAGTGATAGCGTATATAGTACACTTTGTTGTCTTCACCACGTCACCATGAGTCTCGACAGCTTGCAATGTGTTCTGTCATTTGAATCTTTTTTTCCCTTTTTTTTTTTTTCTTTTCATAAAGGTTATGGCCCGGGCAAAAAGAAAAAAATAACAAAAAAAGGGCCCCTTATTGCCCGTCCCCAAAAAAAGTAGAAGACAAAAAAAAAGGGGACAGGAGTTGGTCAATTTTTCTTCTGTTCGTCAGTAATTGATTCAAAAGAAAATACAACATTACAATCGCCGCTTCTGTTTAGCATCCCCCACCCACACCGACACACACACACACACACACACACACACACACACACACACACACACAACACTCTTATCTTGTTTGTTTGTTTGTTTTGTTTAGAGGATAATGCCTCAGAGCCATAGTGATCTACCGCTGCTGCATATTAGTGTTGACCGAAGCCACCACCCCGGGAGGGAGGGGGTTACAAACCCCCGGCTGGCACCCGGTACCCATTCACTGCTGGGTGGACAGGGGTTGGGATTTAAGAAAGACCACCCTTTCTATTTTTCCCGCTCCGCCCGGGGATCGAACAATACAACGATCGAACGGGACTTCTCGGTTGTAACCGAGCGGCTAACCACTACATTTACGGAGGTCCACAACACACACACCCCGCACACAAAACACACACCACACAAAACACACCACACACATACACACACACACACACACCCCAACAAAACCACAAAACACACACAGTACATACACACCACCACACACACACACACACAAACATAACACACACACACACACACCATACACACACACACACACACAACACACACACTCTTAGAGTACTCCGAAAGTGTAGTGGTTAGCACGCTCGGTTCACAACCGAGAAGTCCCGGGTTCGATCCCCGGGCGTGAGCGGGAAAACATTGGGCTGTTTCCTTTTAAAACCCCAAAAAGCCCCTGTCCAACCAGCAGTGAAGGGGGTACCGGGTGTCAGCGGGGGTTTGTGACCCCCTCCCGGGGTGGTGGTTTCGGCCAACACTAACCACAAAGGGATGAATGATAAAAATGTTGATATGGAGACGGGGCCATACGAGCGTTGCTCAGGCCCTGTAAAAACAACTAGATGAACACTCACACACACACACGCAGACACACACCATTCCATAATTCAACACGTCCTTAATAAGCATCACATCATATCACAGTATACATCTCACGCGAGCAATATATCGTGACTACCTTTGTGGCGAAATCTTTGGTAGTGGTGTTGGTGGTGGCTGTACAGTGATAGTGGTTGTGCTAGGGATGAAAAGTCAATGCGGTTACGGTGACGGTATTTGCGGCCGCAGTGTTTGATTGGGTGCAGGTGTTGACCGTGTTGTCAGTAGCGGTGTTGAGGATGCCGCTGGTGGTGGCGGTGGTGGTGGTGTTTGGGGGCGTCCTGTGGGTTTGCCTGGGATCGCGCGCGCGGGAACATATAGAGGAGGAGAGTGGCCGGCGATTTGAATTTTGAACTAAATGTTACGAGGCGAGGCGAGGCGAGGCAGGGGTTCCACGCGACGGAAATGAGTTATGATTTTATTCACGTGTATTAACCTGTACTTAATATAGGGAGACGGGGCGTGCAGCTGTCCGCCACGTGACCTGGGAAGGGGAGGACAGGAGGGAAGGAGGGAGGGAAAGCAGGAAGGTCGCTATAGGGAAAGTAATGAAAATAATTAATGGAAGGAAAAAACTGTGAAGAGAACAGCATCATCATCATATTCGTTATTATCATCGTCCTCATCATTAACATCGTAAACATAACCATCGTCTTCAAGGCAATCCTCATCCTTGTTAACATTAATATTATCGTCTGTAATATTATTAAAACAACATCAGGACACAAAAACGGTGCAAAGTAAAAGCAGTTTATGCAGGAACACCGCCTCCAGGAGCAGCAGATTATTTTGTGAATCATCGTCATCGTCATCATCATTATCATCATCATTACCAAAAGATGTTCGGACCCTCATCCTCAGCGGCACACCATTTCTCACACACACACACACACAACACACACACACACACACACACACACACACACACACACAACACACACACACACACACCACACACACACACACACAACACACACACACACACACACACACACACACACACACACACACACACACACACACACACACACACAACACACCACAACACCACAAACACACACACACACACACACACACACACACACACACACACACACACACACACACACACAACACACACACACCACACCACACACACACACACACACACACACACACCCCACACACACACACCACACACACACCAACACCACACACACACACACACACACACACACACACACCACAACACCGTCAGACTCATAGCTACAATGGTACATTAACTTGTCTTTATCATTAAAATCACTAAGTCTAAATAAATCAACAGTATGTATATTGTATTGTCATTTTCAGCACGCGCAAACACTACCTTCTTGAAGCAATGTTAAGGTCCGCGCCACTGGGGTCAAAGGGGTTGCGAGTTATCAGAAAACACAAGTTAAGGAATGCGCTTCAAATCATGAGTTAATATTTATTTACCTTGAATATTCAGTTTCCTCTCCTTACAATTTTAATTTGTGAAGTAGAGTTTATTTAACATTCTATTACATATCAAAAATGGAAGTAATGGTCAAGATATACCAAATAACTTTTAATGTGTTGTGTGTGTGTGTGGTGTGTGTGTGTGTGTGTGTGTGTGTTGTGTGTGTGTGTGTGTGTGTGTGTGTGTGTGTGTGTGTGTGTGTGTGTGTGTGTGTGTGTGTGTATTCATCTAGTTGTATTCATCTAGTTGTATTTTACAGGGCCTGAGCTGCACTCGTATTGGTCAGTCTCCATATCAAACATTCTTATCATTCATCCTTAGTGCTTAGTGTTGGCCGAAGCCATCACACCGAGAGGCGGGTCACAACCCCCGGCTAACACCCGTACCCATTCACTGCTGGGTGGAAAGGGGCTCGGGCTTTAAGAAAACCGCCCGTCTGTCTTCGCTCCGCCCGGGGATCGAACCCGGGACTTCTTGGTTGTGAGCCAAGCGTGCTAACCGCTACACTACGGAGTACCGTATAGTGTAGCGGTTGTGTGTGTGTGTGTGTGTGTGTGTGTGTGTGTGTGTGTGTGTGTGTGTGTGTGTGTGTGTTGTGGTGTGTGTGTGTGTGTTGTTTATTTGGCGTGTTTGTGTGGTGTGTGTGTGTCCGTCATATTTATACGTACGCACATCGATAAATACTTCGAGGTAATCATTTCCCTTCGGCGGGGCAGGGGAGGATCAGGCTGCCGAACACCATGACACACCGCGGCGCCACACCCACTTCCGGCACCTGAACCACCCCCTCCTCCTCCTCCTCCTCCTCCTCCTCCTCCTCCTCGCTTGTCTACAAGCGGCCGCTGCACGCCTTCGTCTGGGCCGTGGGAGGGGAGAGGGAGGGGAGGACGATAGTGATGGGGGGAGGGGGAGGGGAGGACGACAGTGATAGGGGGAGGGGGAGGGGTGGACGACGGTGATAGGGGGAGGGGGGACGGCAGTGATGGAGGGAGGGGGAAAGGAGGACGACGGTGATGGGGGGAGGGGAGGACGACAGTGATGGGGGAGGGGGAGGGGAGGACGACAGTGATAGGGGAGAGGTGGGAGTAGCAGAGGGGAAATGTGCGGAGTGAGTAAGCGGAGTAAGGGAGTGAGGGGAGAAGGATAATGGGTAAACACACTGCAAGGAGGCAAAGGGGAGGTTTTGGACTCATTTCGATAGACCTTTGTACTACGTCATTCCGAAAGTTTTGTGGTCGAAGCAAACACCTCATCCCTCCCTTCCCGTACAGCAGGACGCTAAGCCTGCTATTACGAAGCGTCCGTGTTACGATTATGACATACATTTGATTGCCTGTTATTGTCGTTGCGTTGTGTCCGTGTAAGCCTTTATCATCCACTCTTCGTTTTCCTCCTGGGCTTATAGAGTGTGATCTACTTCAACACAAAAATGGCCACGTATATAATCGTTTACTTTCATTGCACTTTTTTTTTTTCAACAATTGGAAGCAAAATGTAATACTCGGTGAATCACATGTGTTGTATATTACAGTGCTCCATTAAACCACCACTAAACCACTCTGTAAACCAATTAATTATCCCTGTTCCACGCGTGCCCATTCGACCCGTATGCCTTCCCGTCAGAATGGGTCCCCCCTTATCCCCCCCCTCCCTCCCCCCTCAGAAGGCCAGGCACACCGCCCCGGGGCTCCCACAATGAACAATTTACAATAATATATCAAATTAAGCCAGGAATTACGAACCCTGTGAATAAGGGATTACGGGTCTGCCTGTGTATAGCTAACGCCCTTTGATGTTGTTTAATAATGAGGCAGTGGGTGGCGATGGGTAGCCAGTCGGAACGGTGGTGGCAACAGTAGCTAGGTGGTGCACGAGTCTGACATACAGGTGTTGAGGCAGGACAAGCAACACTGACGATACTGGTTTTTGACATCAATACCGTGAACTTGGGGCAGTGACGGAATGGTGCACAGGAATTATGAAAGTAATGGACAGCAAAATTGGGTTGGAACTGGCATTATTGTCTCGTTATAAAGTGGAAAATAAAGATAACAAGATGTTGAAACAATCATTTGTGAGAAGAATTAGTAAGGAAAGGGAGGAAGACGGATATAGTACACTCTTAGAAAAGAAGGGTAGGAAAGGATGAAAGGGGGTTTGGTAGTGATTGAAATACTGCCTACCTTTTTTCTTACCCTTACAAATTATACCCTTTTGCAACTCACCCTAACGTATATACCCTTTTCCACCCCAATATACCTTTCTCATCCCTCTCCGTCTAAAAGGGTATATTAAAGGGTAGATGAAGGGTATAATCAGCAGCATCTACCCTCCAGCCTGGACATAGGGTTTAAAAAGGGTAGTGATGGTGCGATGTAACAATTCTACCCTTAATATACCCCTTATTTCTGAGTGTGTAGAGAGAGGGAGGGAAATAAGGTCAACATGGTCAAAAGAAAAATAAATCATGACGGGAAAGAAAAGAGGCTGTTGGATTGAAGGGGAGGAAAGAAGAGTATTAATTGGAAATCGCTAAACAAGGACGAGGGGAAAACAGCAACTGGCCTTGAATTAATATGTAATCATCATAAACCATTCGATTTCTCATGAGTAGCCGTGACACCACTGGGTTAATGATGGCAATGATGGGGGAGAGAGAGAGAGGGAGGAGTGGGAGAAAGAGGGGAGGAAGCACATCAAAAGTTCTTGATATGCAAATGAAACAAAACGCAAACATTTATTTTCTAAGCGAGGGGTGAAGTGAGACGTGACTCGTGACTGCATTGGACTCATGTTACTGTCGCTCGATCTTTCCTTCCCCTAAAGATTTACTCACGTTCAAGTAGCAACGTCGTACACTCTCAGAAATGGGGGGTATATCAAGGGTAGAATTGTTACATCGCACCATCACTACCCTTTTTAAACCCTATTCCAAGGCTGAGGTAGATGCTTGCCGATTATCCCTTTTATCTACCTTTATCTACCCTTTTTAGACGAGAGGGTTGGAAAAGGGTAATATTTGCGTCGATCCTAAAGGGTATATTTGTAAGGGGGTAGAACAAGGGTAGCAGTATCTGCATCCCTAACACATACCCTTTTTCTACCCCTTTCCTACCCTTCTTTTCTAAGAGTGTAGGAGCTATACAAACAGATAGAAACCTGTGCTTAAGTTAAATAAAACCCAAATTGTATCGTGACAAACTCAAATTATCGTTTCACCTTTTCCATTACATAAAAAAATAGGACGAGTACACTCTTAGAAAAAAAGGGTAGGAAAAGGGTAGAAAAAGGGTGTTTATAGTGATGAAATATGAAACTTTTTCTACCTTTACAATATACCTTTTGCACCCTAATATACCCTTTCCACCCAAATAACCTTTCTCACCCCCTCGTCTAAAAGGTAAAAGGTAGTGAGGTATATTGCAGCATCTACCCTACAGCCTGACATAGGTTTTAAAAGGGTATATGGTGCGATGTACATCGCCTTATATACCCCTTTTTCTGTGTGTCTACGTAGAAAAGGAAATAAATACATAACTTGTTATATTCTTTCTTCATATTAATTACCATAAGTGTCATGTACCTCTCAGAATGGGGGGGTATATTAAGGGTATAATTGGTTACATCGCACCATCACTACCCTTTTTATACCCTATGTCAGGCTGGGGTGATGCTGCCTATATACCCTTCATTCTACCCTTTACTACCTTTTTAGACGAAGGGTTGAGAAGGATACATTGGGTTTGAAAGGTATAATTTAGTGGTTGCAAAAGGGTATATTTGTAAGGTAGCAAGTATTTCATCACTATAAACACCCTTTTTCTACCCTTTTTCCTACCCTTTTTTCTAGAGTGTAAGCGTACTTATAATTATTATTTCTCTAGCTTAATTGGGAGTTCAAGAAGGAGTGCTAATATAGAAAATGGTAGTCATATTGATGGTGCTGACAGTATAGCTGCAGGTGGGGCTCAGGTTGCCCTAATTAACACCTCACCTTTCCCATACTTTCTGGTGCCTCTATAAGTCTTCCTACAGTACCTTATAGTCTCTACAATGCGACTGTGCTATACTGTCCAGCTAATGAGCACATTGTATTGATACACACACATACACACATGCACACACATACATCTTCTTCGTCTTTACTCTTCTTCTTCTTCTTCTTCTTTCTTCTCGCCCATTTACTGCAAATCGAGCTATCTACCGACACAATTCGTTTCTCTCTCTCTCTCTTCTCTCTCTCCCTCTCATTCTCATCTATCTCATCCTCCTCTCTCACCTCATCTCTCTCTCTCTCTTCTCTCTCTCTCTTCTCTTCTTCTCTCTCTCTCCCTTACTCATTCGCTCATCTCACTCTCTCTCTCTCTCTCTCTCTCTCTTCTCTCTCTCTCCTCTCTCTCTCTCTCATCTCTCTC
>JACEEZ010006640.1:20000-22500 GCA_016584305.1 Chionoecetes opilio
TTGTGTATCTTTTATTACTTTGATTTTGTCCCTAATTACAACACTAACATAATCAGTTAAAAAACCAAATTTTAATATACCTAATATTTTTTATGAACCTTAAATTTTGGTGGTCTTTTAATCCCTTTTTATAGTCTTTCTCTTCCCCCCTTTTACCTTATTTTCACTATCTTCTTGTTTCTTTTTCCCTTCCATTATTTTTCTACGACAGTCAACAAATCATTTTTTTTACTCTTTCACCCCTTTTAACTGGAAAAATCGGATTTTTTCATTTTTTTTTTCCACCTTTCTTAAATTAGTATTTTCAAAGAGGGTGCAAGCACCCCCCCAACTAATTGGCCCCCCCCCTTTTTACCAACTGCCCCATCTTTAAGGACTAAAATAAGGGGTGTTTGTTACAACCCTTTTTCCTTGCCAAGTCCACTTTTGTAAAAAAAAAAAGGGTAAAAAAGGGGTTTAAGGGAAAAATCTCCCTACCCTTTAAAGCCCCTCTTCAAAAATCCCCCTTTTCCACCTGACCCTACCCCTACGTTAAAAAATGTGATTTAGAAAGGGGTTCCACACCTGCCCCTGCCACCTGACCTGGTACGGGAGAACCCTACTTCAACCTTAAAATAATCCGAATTTAATGTCTTGGTATCCTCCTAAAATTCAAGCCGAAAACACAGTCTGCCACACTTAACCCCTACAATGCTGTTGAAAAAAATTCTACAGAAGTGTCATCTTGACAGAAGAAACAGGGGTTTAAAAGTTTTTACGTGAAACCCAATCTTCTGGACACCCCACAAGAAGCAGAGCCTTGCCATCGATGTGGTAGTGTTATGTAAGAAAACAAAAGACAGGGTGGGGAATATCGGCCTGTGCTTAAAAAATTACTTACTAAAGTTTTGTTTTTTCTATAATAATCTACTGTATAAAAAAATATATCATATAGCATTAGTAAATTGCAGCCTAAGTGTAGGGGTGTAGAGTGTAAAAAGCGAGTAAGACATGTAGACCGCACGCTATATGTAAAATGTCCCCGGTTTTAGACCGCAGCTATAGTAAAAAGTCCCGGTAGACCGACCGCTATATTGTAAATGTCCGGTAGACCGCCCCGCTATAGTAAAATGTCCCGGTAGACCGCACGCTATAGTAAAATGTCCCGGTAGAAACCCCACGCTATATTTTAAAATGTCCGGTAGACCGCACGCTATAGTAAAATGTCCCGGTAGACCCCCACGCTATATTGTAAAAAGTCCCGGTAGACCGCACGCTATATGTAAAATGTCCCGGTAGACCGCACGCTATAGTACAAATGTCCCGGAGAACGCACGCTATAGTAAAATGTCCCCGGGAGACCGCACGCTATAGTACAATGTCCCGGTAGACCCCACGCTATATGTAAAATGTCCCGGTAGACCGCACGCTATAGTACAAATGTCCGGTAGACCGCACGCTATAGTAAAATGTCCCGGGAGACGCACGCTATAGTACAAATGTCCCGGTAGAGACCGCACGCTATAGTACAAATGTCCCGGGAGACCGCACGCTATAGTAAAATGTCCCGGTAGACCGCACGCTATAGTACAAATGTCCCGGTAGACCGCACGCTATAGTACAAATTCCGGTAGACCGCACGTATAGTCCCCAAAAAATTTTTCCCGTTAACCACCTTTTATTCCCCCAAATTCCCGGGAAAACCAACGCTATAGTTAAAATGTCGGTTAGAGCAGGGAAGCAAATGTTTTTCCCTTAAAACGACGCAAGTGGGTAGCGAAAGTATAATCACCCTTCTAATCCCGTTTTCCATAAATTAAACCAAACAAAGAAGGGATGGAAGATTTGAGTAATGGGAAATTCTTTGAAGCAAAGAGAGGAAGGGGGGGAAGGGTTTATTTTGGGGTTGGGTGGGGAGAGGGGGGGGGGGGGGAGGAGTATGAGGAGCGGGATGGGAGAGGAAGAGAAAAGGGAATAAAGAAAAGAGAGAGGATGGGCCTTTTGGGTTTTTAATTTTGTTTGGCATTTTTTTTTTTTTTGAATGGCGTATGAGGGGGAAAGGTTTAAATGAAGATGGGGGGGGAAAAAGGGAGAAGGAGGAGTAGAGAGAGAGGAGAAGAGAAGAGAGAGAAGCGAGAGAGGAGAGGAGAGAGAGAGAGGAGAGAGAGAGAGGATGAGAGAGAGAGAGAAGGAGGAGGGAGGGGGGAAAAGGGAAGGGAGAAAGGGAAGGGAGAGAAGGGGGGGGGGGGGGAGGGGAGGGGGGCGCAAAGGAAAAAAGGAAAAGAGAAAGGGAAGAAAAAGGGAGGAGCGGGAGAGAGAAAAGAGAGAGGAGAGAGAGAGAGGAGGAGAGAGAGAAGGAGAGGAGAGAGAGAGAGAGAGAGAAAAGGAGGAGAGAGAGAGGAGAGAGAGAGAGAGGAGAGAGAGAGAAGAGAAAAAAGAGGGGGAGAGAGAGAGAGAGAGAGAAGAGAGAGGAGAGAGAGAGAGAGAGAGAGGAGAGAGAGAGTATACTATGTGTGTGTGT
>JACEEZ010006640.1:40000-57500 GCA_016584305.1 Chionoecetes opilio
AGACGGGGCCATACGAGCGTTGCTCTGACCCTGTAAAATATAACTAGATGAATACAACTAGATGAATACACACACACACACACACACACACACACACACACACACACACACACACACACACACACACACACACACACACACTTTCATGTTTTGTGGCGTTACTCCCTGCAGCTTCCGTTAATGCGTTTGTGCGAGGCAACAGCGTCACGAAACACGTCAATACCTGAGCGACGGACACGACCTCTAGTGGCCCGAAGAGGCATTAAGCGGGCCATACGTAAGCTGATAACGCGATAAGGAACAGGCGGAGAGGCCGGAGTATAGTGTAGAGGAGAGCCGGGCTGTGAGGGATGGAGGGGAAGAGAGTGGACAGGGAGGATGGTGGGAGGCAAGAAGGATGGTGGGAGGCTGGGGGGTGAGGGGGTAAGGCGTCATTGTGGTGAGGTAGGCGGGGAGGGAAGCAGGCATTAAGAGCGGCAGGCATGAGAAGACAGGCAGGCTTGGAGGTAATACAGGGGAAAAGTGTTAAAGTATTCAGTCCTCACGTTGCATTCTTTTCGAGATTAACAGAACATACCTACCTACATACTTACAGACATACAGACACTCTCCAGTGGGCGGGGCAGGCGGGAGTGGGCGGCATGGTGTGGGGCGGGGCTGCTCCTGGCCACACACTCGCGCCGCAGGGCACGCTGAGCGCCGGCCACGGCAAGGTTGATTCATCAGCTGGTCCTGTATATAGCTATGCCTTGGAGGCTTAGACGGACTATTGTTGCTGTTTTTGCCATTTTTCATAGTAATTATCATTTTTATTGTCATAGTTATTATGATTATCATCATTATTATCATCATCATCATTACTATGATTTATTTTTAGTAGTGGTAGGAGTACCATCATTATTATTATCATAGTTTCGTTGTTGTTACTATTATCATGATCATCATTATCATCATTATACTCTGCATTCATAATCAAACTGGTTCAAAAAGCCTTATTTCATACTCAGGGTTCGTCGCCAATAGGTTATACTGGGCTTGTCTTTATATCAAGGAGGTGGGTTTCAACAAACAATATTTCACACAAATAATTTATTACAATTTTGGAAAGAAAAGAGAAACAGAATGTAAACATTGTCGCATGAAATCTGACATTACAGGAAGGCTTACACTAACAGTCCAAATGTACAATACGAATGATATGATACAGAACAGTCAGCTATGTACAGCGCCTCGGCAACCACCGCCTGGCGCGGATACCCTCGGGGACGGGGGTGGTCTCGCCCCTCGGCCGTGCACGGAGAACACAGGCACGGCATCCTCGGGCCACGGATGTCTGACGAAGCATGGGGGCTGGGGGCCTATCGGGTGTTGGTGGTCACTGTCACCTCGCAAGTTACACTGAAACCGGACCTTAACATAGCAAGAAGCTCAAGCAAGAAACGCACTCGCTGAGGACATGTGGTGAAGACGATGCTACACACCTTAACGCTACACAAGACTAAGGTGACTACAAATCAATACAAATCAATACAAAGTAATACACAGCTTCGGACAAAACAGTGGAACTCAAACCAAAGAATTCTGACCATTTCGAGAGCTTTCGGGGTCAAAATATGTGTGAGGCTTGACATGCCCCGAAAACTCCCGGAGGGTCAGATGAACATCAGGACAAAGATTATAGGAAAAAGCTGCCATTGAGATCTTAATGTGTACTGTACACGTCTCAGATCTTTCTCCAGCTCTCACGAGGCGTCAACCGCCATAAGGAGATGGATTACAACCTTAAGTAATCGTATACAACTGTAGATCAGGAAATAGCTCGACCTTCATTACTACTATTTATATGCATAAACTCTACATTAAGTGCTTAAGAAATGCGCAGTGCGCTGCTGTACAGCCTTAAAAATAAACTTAACATAAGATACTGGAGTCATTTTGAAGGTGATATATGATTAATACTGGCATACAGGTAGTCCCTATATAGAGCCGTACAAAAAGTCTCCTTTGATGTTACTATGTTACTGTGTCGACGACACGCCTACTCCTGGGTCTCGCTTCCCACTGCCTTCACAGAGGAGGCGCCTCGCCCATCCAGGAAGGTGACTAGCGGAACGAGGGTTTGCCGGCACCTCGCAAGGGTTTATTGGAAGATTTTTCTGATTCACGCCCGAAGATGAAAGGCGATTCACATTTGAAATATCGAATATAAAAACAACGCGAAAGGGAACACAGGGAGGAATGGAGGGGCGGGATAGGCAGAGGGAGTCAGGGAGTGCAGGGAGGTAGACCTTAATATTCAGCTGCCTGTGAAGAGCCCTCTCCGTCCCCCATTCACCAGCTGATTGGGGGAAGGAGGGGTGGGATGTGGGTGCATACTTGCACAGTGTACACACACACACACACACACACACACACACACACAAACACACACAAACACACACAAACACACACACACACTTTCATCTATTTCAGTCTCCTGTACCTTAATTTGTACACAGCCATGAAAGATTATTGATTGTCTCACCTAATTCAAAGAGAGCTGAACGACAGTATATTGCAATTTGTCCTCTTTACACACACACACACGCGCGCACACACACATAGTTAAAACTAAGATTAATACTACTCAGGAAACTTAATTTATGAGACCAATATGGTAAATATGCTGCCTTTATGCACGTTCTTTGGTGTGTATAGCGAGCGAGCGAGCGAGAGAGCGAGAGAGAGAGAGAGAGAGAGAGAGAGAGAGAGAGAGAGAGAGAGAGAGAGAGAGAGAGAGAGAGAGAGAGAGAGAGAGAGAGAGAGAGAGAGAGAGAGATTACTATATATACCTTGTCACTATACACAGCGGGGTTTTGACTAGAGTACCGCGATAAAGTTTTCAGGTATACTGACTAGATATACTTATTCCTAAGCTCATCTCTAGAAACTAACTGACTGACTGACTGACTAGATCTTCCATTGATTAGAATAACTGACTAGATGCCGGAGCGTTTTATCCCATGACTAGAATGTGGTCTGACTAGATATCATACATGGTTTCTAACTGACTAGACATATCTGACTTAGATTTCACTGGGAATTTAAAATAATGATTGACTAGAATCATGTATAAGTATACTAAAATGACTAGAAATATATGATTAGACTTCCCACTTGACTAGAAATTGACTATTATATTTACGTATGACTTGATTGTACTTGACTAGAATTCATACTCTGCTGTCCTATACTATTGACTAGATGCCCTTTTGACAAAACTTACACCCTATGATTTGACTAGATTTTTGTAGTTGACTAGAAGAAAAAAATCCTTAAAATCTAGAGTGACTAGATAACACTTGACTAAAAATACGTATGTGACTAGAATACGCATGACTAGATTGCTTTTTTAGCCTAACCTAACCTAACCTAATGTATATAACTAGAATACGCATGACTAGATTGCTTTATTAGCCTAACCTAACCTAACCTAATGTATATAACTAGAATACGCATGACTAGATTGCTTTATTAGCCTAACCTAATGTATATGACTAGAATACGCATGACTAGATTGCTTTATTAGCCTAACCTAACCTAACCTAATGTATATAACTAGAATACGCATGACTAGATTGCTTTATTAGCCTAACCTAACCTAACGTATATAACTAGAATACGCATGACTAGATTGCTTTATTAGCCTAACCTAACCTAACCTAATGTATATAACTAGAATACGCATGACTAGATTGCTTTATTAGCCTAACCTAACCTAACGTATATAACTAGAATACGCATGACTAGATTGCTTTATTAGCCTAACCTAACCTAACCTAACGTATATAACTAGAATACGCATGACTAGATTGCTTTATTAGCCTAACCTAACCTAACCTAACCTAATGTATATAACTAGAATACGCATGACTAGATTGCTTTATTAGCCTAACCTAACCTAACCTAATGTATATAACTAGAATACGCATGACTAGATTGCTTTATTAGCCTAACCTAACCTAACCTAATGTATATAACTAGAATACGCATGACTAGATTGCTTTATTAGCCTAACCTAACCTAACCTAATGTATATGACTAGAATACGCGTGACTAGCTTGCCATTTTTTTTTGTCTTTAGTAAAAATAACTTAGCGAAACAACAAAAAAAGACGATACAACAGCAATCGTGCTTTTTCACATAAGTTTGTTAAGTTATTTATACCAAGAATTTTTTATGACCCCCTTTCGTTATTGATTAAATTGATTGTTCGCTGCAACTAAAAAAAAAATAAAAAAAATAATCCACATATTACTTAAATTATAATAAACCTGATTCTCCTTTTTTGACTAGAATACATAGGTAGCTCATTATAAGCTCCCCCCCCCCCCTCTCTTTCCCCCTTCCAACATCCACTCACACCTTTGACTAGATACCTTAAAAATGACTAGATACAAGTACAAGGCACTTAGTCGTATAATTATGTAGTAAAAGCCAAGCCTTATAGGGGGTCTTCATAATACTCTTAATTGGTGTTTAGTTGAGGTTATTATAGAAGCTTAATGCCCTGAAATCCCTATGTTACTAATTACTGATTACTATGCTTATGATATGTCTATGTTTTGATTGTTATCGTGCAGCTCTCTCTCTCTCTCTCTCCCTTGCCTTCATCGCCTACTAACACACGGTGACTTAAGAAATACCAACTAAAAAATAACCTTGACTAGAAAGGACACTAATACACTAAAGGAATTCCTTAACTAACATAGTCGTAAACTTAACTATACGGACGAGTGGAATAGTTGAGAGGAAAGAAAGAAGACCTTGAAAAAGTTGACTCACCGGGTTCATAATAGCATCTTAACTACCTAACTTATCTACTAATTTACCTAAGTTTAGCCGTACGTACTATTGACTAGATATGCACTCATAGCTCCGCGTTGAGAGACACTAGATAGCGAATTAACCAGAGGCGGACTTAAACTTAATGTTGGAGCGATTGTGTTCAGCAAAGTATAGGGGGCTTTGAAATTATATACGGGGCGAATAGAATATGTAAGACAGTGACACATTTGAGCGAAACGAATGATGTGTCGTGAAACAAGATATAAAACCGCACATGTTTTCTGATAATTTTGCCGTTGAGTTGTGAAATGACATCATGTTTATGCAAATGTGTCGAGTTGATCTTACTCGTATTCTTTTCCACCCCGATTTTATGCTACACTAATAAAAATGACTAGATAAAAATAAGGCCACAACGAATATTGGTAATGTATATGAAAGAAGAAATCAAACTGTAAGAAGATTTTGAAAATTGATCCGAAGAACGCATGAATTTCAAGCCGATCAAAAGCAAAGACGGAAGAAAGAGCCTCTTAATTTTTTTTCTTCCTTAATCGAGACGTCATTAGGAGTTTCATAACAGAGAATCGATTAAGTAAATTTCAAAAGAACCGCATGAAGCAAAAACAATAGCATTGAAAGATATACGAAACTGACGTACAGATATAAAGCAAGAAAGAAACTCAACTTAAACAATAATATCGAACTGAACGTGGTGGAACTTGGGTGCTGAGTTACGTGTGAGAAGCAACAAAGCAAACCTCCAGTAAATCAGCAACTTAATCCTAACTTAAGCACGACGGCAGGACGACGACGACTTTGACTATAGACGAGTGTGTCGCCGCCCTGCCCTGTGACTAGACGACTACGCGGCGAACTTGAGATCATGTGAGGGCGAGCCGAGGTGAGGGACGAGTGACCTGGCGTGGTGAAGTGACCCATTGACCCCCTTTTGTCCATAACTATATTACTAAAAATCAATATTAATGACAAATATTACAATGTCCTTGAATAGGGTTTTTTCTCCTTTTATGACTTATTCAGTGATTTTCTTTAATTAATTTGATTTTAGAGGACAGTTATTCGGTCTGGTTTCATCTCGCCAGAGGAACCACACGGCCTCACTCACCGACTCCTTAGAAACACTGACGTTCGCTGCACTAGAAATGTGACTAGATTGTTCTCATCCTTGGCTTCCGGTCGTGTATGGGGGATGAACTCCAGCTCTCGCACACACACACACACACAGACACACACACACACGTGCACGAGAGCTAGGATATACATCACAACCCGACACGGCTCAAGAAAATATAAAACGTACTTAAAATATAAAAGAAAGTTAGAAATATGGCAAAATAAATTATTTACACTCATCCATACACATCTTATACGAAAAGTAGAGAATTAATGTAAAGATAAGACTAAAACTAGACGAAAAATACTTGTACTTAACTAATAAAAGACCTAATTTCCTATATCAACCTACAACGCCAGCAGAATAAAGTGTCTGAAACTTCCACACGAGCGGTAAACATCCATCATATTACAAGTCATCTAATCTTCTTCCATACATTATGAAGGCGTAAAGACCCTCCAACTCCTTATTACGCACTCATACTACACACACATACACAGACACACAGACACAACACACACACACTCTCTCGCTCGTGCATTATGGGATGTGAAAGACCAACGGCCTACCTACATTAATTTTCAAGGGCAGCAGTGGAGGGCGGGAACATGGGAGGGAGGGAGGGAGGGAGGGAAGGGAAGGGATCAGAAGCGTCTCTCCATTGCTAAGAGACGTCGGAGGGGAGGCCGCGATAGATGAGGCCTGAAGGGAACACCATACTCATTTTTTTTTCTTTCATAATTTAAACGCAAGAATCATGGCTTTTATATTTTTAAGATTTTTTTCTCTTTCGATTCTTGAGTGTAAATTATTAGATCATGTGTATTTACGTTTTTTTTAATGTATCCCTCTTCTAAATGAGGCTTTTTTTTTTATTGTTTCATTAAATTCGTATAGGTTTTTCTTCTAATCCTATGACTTTCTTGTTACAATTATTTACTTATTATTTACTTACTTATCTACTTGTTTACTTATCTATTTATTTCTTAATTATTTTTTGATTTTTTTGGTTCCCCAGCACCCACCTGACGAAGCAGGAAGGGTGGTGATGGTGGTGGTCGGTGTTCCCTTCAGGAGACTAACACGATCTCCTCCAACGCCTCGAACCACAAAGGCGAAAAAAGAAAAGTAGCCAAGAACGTAAAGCATCAAGCAAGACGGCGGGAAGGTCTTTTCTGAGCCTCCTGACCTTATCTACTCAAGGGTCGAAGAAGAACCCTTGTCAAATAATACTCAAGTACGTAACACTAAATCATCATGCCCATAAATTTCAGGTCAATCAAAATGTCTCTTTCTCACGTCCTGTTTCAAATCTACTGAATCAAAAAATCTGTTTCTCTTGACTAAATGACAGAGTTTATGACAATTTATGACAAGTTATGACAGTTGTAGTGCCAGAAGAGATAAATGACACTCATGAAAATGTGGCACCAGAGGCGGAGACACGATTGACGGACCGAAAAGTTATAACACTGACTTAAGCTTCGTCAACACAGCTCGTGATGACGTCATAGCGGGTGTAATGACGTGAGGAGGAGGACGAGCTGATAGCCTCTGCCTGGGTGACGTGAGGGCAATCAGCTGGTCCTCTTGCTATATGGCAACGAGACGTGATCGCTACTGGAACTGAACCTCGTAGATATCGCCTCCTGCCTCACCGTCTGGGCATGAACTTATAACTCTACATATGTACACATTTATGGCACTTTATATACACGGATTGTTCCTAAACACGAATTAAATATACACACAGCCCAGATATCCTTTTGAACAACACACACGAAGCACACGAAAGCCCCGGACACCAGGACACTTGAGGGCGTCACGCAACCCCTTCCGCCGGTAACACACTGCGCCGCAAATTTTTCACTTAAAATTAACTTCACTTTTACCTAGCGTTCCTTTGTTAATTACTAAGCACAGCTGCGTCAACTTAATCTTGCTACACATTCATTCTCCTTACAAATCATTCATTATTGATATATTGCACGCCCTGATTGCACGGTATTCCTTGCTCTTGTTGCACGCGTTCCCAGCACGAATCCAGCCAATTGGTTATGAGCTTACAGTGATACAGGGGCGGGCTGGTGTGTTACCGGCGGCACGCATTAAACAGTCAACCAGTGGGTCCTGTAAAACTATTCCATGGTGCAGTGGGGAGTGAAGCACGCACGTTTCTTCCTTTTCATATACCAACATCACCACTGTGTCGCGGTGATCAACATTTAGTTTTCAACCCTATGCAAAGCTCACATGAGACTGGCACAACGCGATCTGCATGGAGGAAAACCTATAAAATTGTAAAAAAAACACAAAAAAACAAGAAAACAAACTGTGGGGATCAGGATGGAAAAGTAATTAATCCGGAATAGTGAGTGAGCGTTGCGTTTCGATTATCCAGTTATCCGGCTGGCGAGGGTCGGCCGCCGATGGTGGGGAAGGCCCGGCCGTTGGGCGCGTCCTCCCCTCCCTCAGCCTTGCCTGGCGGGCCCCTCACACCCGCTCATTACCAGCACTCACGACCCGCTCACAGACAAGTTGAAAAGTCGTGTGTACATTTATTTTTGAACACACACGAACTTGTATGAAGTATTTACATTTTTGTTTTTTGCATTTCCCCTCAATTTAATGCCCACTTGAAGGTCCAGTGACGGCATTGTCATCACACCAGCAATCTTGTTGATGAATATTGATTATTAACAATTGGTTCGCTTCATTTAGCTTTTGTTCGCTCCAGGAGGGGTGGCGCGGGACCCAGAGGCGACATGGTAAAAATCCATCGTGCGTGCTTCCCTCCATCACCAAGTGAACACTCCAGGATTAACTCATCTTTGATTAACACTGGTTGACTCTTGATTACGTTCGTAGTGTTACCTGCGTGTCCGTGACCTTCACGTTGGTCTCATGAAGTGATCGCTATCCTATATAGTAAAAAAGACTTATTCACTAAGTCACCAGAAAGAACACTCTAGGAACACCATTCCCAGCCAACGGGTGTGGTGCCCCATGGATGGACACCGACCTGGGAGCAGGCTAACCTCACCTAAAGGGAAATTAAGTGATAATAATTTAGAATTCTGATTAGCTTTTGTTACACTTGATTACATTATTGAGGTGAGGTTAACTGATCTATTTTGTGAGTGAGTTTTTGTATAATACAAGTATCAGAACAACTTATTTGCTGTGGAATTACAGTCCTGTGCTCCTTCTGGTGAGGTCAGGTACTTCGGTTGATTAGGCTAATTACCTGGTAACTGAGACAACTGGGTTTCACTTGATAGTGAGGGTCGATCTAGGACCTGTTGGCACTGGAGCCTCCTAACACACGGCGCTAAGGTAGTGTCGCCGGCCTTGACATATAAGGCCCATTGAAGTACATTTAATTTTGTTAACATACAGAATGTGTTTAAGTGAGTATAATACTCAGTAGGTCTAATTAAGACGTAAAAAGAGTGCCATAGGTTGTGATCATTGTTAAAGTGACTGTCAAATTGAGATCAGATACATTTCACAAAATCAATACAAAACATGGAAATCAATAAGTTCCTTTCTGAGATCTTATTAGATTCAAGCGTTACTTTGAGACCAGCAATGGTTCTATCGTGTTGGATGATAATGCTACATACTGAGATCAATGCCAGATTTCATGACAATGACATACTTTGAGACTGGCATCCATTCACTCCCCTGCCTCTATAAGTGTGATCAATCAGGACACACTGTTATAGTAAACGACAAACAAAGACAAATTGGCGATTACTGAATCTGAGCGCCATAGTACACACACACACACACACACACACAGTGCACATAGGCGGCCAGTGAAAAGACCTAGTGACCTTCATCCGTTGATCAGTTACACCCTCAAGTTGTCTCATATTAAATCTATGGATACATGATATACAGAGAATGTAGGGACAGTGACCATTAACTAATAGGCTCAACCACGATGACGAGGCGGCCAGGACTGGAAAATAGTGACCCGAGGGCCGGTACCTGTTGCGTCGTGGAGACCTGGGAGGGTACAGGGGAAGGCTTCTGCTGCACGAACGACAACTGAAGACCTGCCTGACGGAGAACCACGTCCGCACCGGGAGAAGCTGCCGGCGACGCCCTTAAGATGACGCCTCAGATGTCCGTTGATACCAGAAGTCCTCTTGGCATCGGATGGACACCTGCTGCGCCGAGTAGTGAAAGGGGAAAGGGGAGGTGTGGGAAGAAGGTGGACACGCCATATAGTTACGTTGGCGCAGAGATCTGATGGAGACGGTGAAGGAGGTGGGTTGGGGTGGGAGGGGGAGGATGGGTGGGGAGATGTCCTCTAGGGGAAAACTGTGGACGGGGAACATGTAGTTGAGTGGCGGAGGCGGCTTCAAGGTGTGGAAGGTGGGTGGTCTCCAGGTGCAGCTCAAGGGCGGCTGCCGTGTAGAAGGCTGCCGCACATAGGTGGCAGGGGAGCACCTCGGCGGGGAAGTGGGGCGACAAGAGGGGCGTGAGGGGAGGAGGCTGGGATGCATGAGACGGTCCTGCCCCATCACTGTCGCCGCCCTCCCCGCGATGCGTAGCCAGATGTTTTCTCAGGTAAGACTGCCTCTTGAACTTCTTGAAGCACAGCTCACACTCGAACTGCTCCTCAGACGTCAGCTCCTCCCGCTCCATGGCCAGGAACTGCGGCAGCGGCACCAGGGCAGGAGGACCCTTCATCAAGTTGTTGTTGGTGGTGGTGGCTGTGTTGTTGTTGTTCTCGGTGTAGCCTTTGCCCGGCGACGCCACCACCTCCCTGTTGGTGTTGGTGGAGGCTGTGCTGGTGCTTGCGGTGGAATTCGTAGCGACGGAGGCCTTGGGTTTGTGCCACCTCCTGTGGGAGGCGAGATTCGCCGGGCAGTTGAACACTTTGTCGCACTCTGGACACCGGTACTCCACGTGAATGATGCGAGAACACCGGTGTTGGGCCAGACCAAAGGCGTCATCATACATCTCCTTACAAAGACGACACACGTAGTCGCCGATCTTGTTTTCAATCTTAGCCAGGTCAGATTTTGCTTCCTCTGTGATCTCAACGACGTTGTAGGCCGGATCGATGTCACCTTTCCTGACGACGAGGGGCTCCTCTCCCTCTGCCAACTCCCTGATAATAGTGCCGGACACGGGCGAAGTTTTGTCCTCATCGAAGTTGAGGCGCCGCGCCACTTTGGTTTTCTTGGACGATTTTAGTTTCTTATCCGATGGTATGGTGGAGGTAATGGGGGACTTGCGTTTTTGAGGCGTAACGGCGCCGGCGATAGGGGACTTTGGTGGCACCCTGATGGGCGTGACAAGGCGTGGAGAGCCTGGAGGACGGGTGGTGAGGTTGAGTCCTTCCTGAGGGCTCTGGAGAGACACAGCACTGTGACTGAGGTCGTAGGGAGAGCGACCGAGAGGAGATGTAAAAGGGATGGGAGACCTTAGGGGCGAGGAGCCATGCGGCCAGTAGAGCGTGGGTGACAACAGGTGGTAGGGACTGGTTTGAGGCGGGATCAGGTAGCGCGGGTCGTCCACGCGCGGGATGGTCAGGTGGAAAGGTTGAAAGTGACTAGCGTCTGGAGGATCGTGTAGAGTGGTAACGTGCAAGCCCTGATCCGCTCCATCCCCTGCAGAATTCCTCTTGATGAGGGCCAGAGGGGACGACTGTTCCACATCACCAGGAGGAACCACTTCAGGATAAACCTTAAGTGGGACTCGCACAGATGGAGTGTGACACACTGATCTTCTGTAGATATCTCCATCGGAGGGACTGCTGAAGCCAGAGTCTGGAGTCCGCACCAACAGACGGCCCCCCTTATCAGCGCCCCGTCCGTGCACTACTTCCTTCACCTTCTCGACCTCGCCACGTACCTGTTGCAAGTCATCCCGAGTCCTTGTGTCGGAACTGTCGCTGTCACGCCGACTCCGAAGACTGAAGTCAACAGGTTCCTCTTGCTCTGCCAGCAGGGTGACATCGCGCCACGGTCTGTATGGTATCAAGTCAAGTGCACTCATTTCTTCTTCTCTCCTCTTCACCAGGAAGCCTTTCGGCATTATCACAGTTGAGATCACAGATGAACACAGCGAGCTGACTTGTGGAGTAGTTGGAGGCGCCTGGCCCAGCGCCTCACATCTTGTCAGGAGTGTGAGTGGGAAGGGTGAGAGGAGCAGAGGAGAGTGCGTCCACCCCGCTCCCCGCCCGGCTACCAACTGAGTGTGGCGTATGCTGGTGCGTCCCTCGGGCGTCTGTGGCACCTGGCCGGAACACAGCCGGGCGGGCCGACGCTGGTTGGCCGCACGTTCGCGTACCGACCGCTGATTGGGCGTGCGTTCCGACGGTACCGCCCCCCGGCAGGTGTGCAGCTGGTACGGGAGGTTTGGGAGGAAAGGCACGTGCGACAACCTACGACACCCAAATCGATGACGGAATATCATACATTTAGCTCTGTGTCGGCAGTCCTTCAGACCTCCCTTATTAGTCCCCCAGTAAATTCCCGACGATAGCCTGAGGGTGACACAACAAAGCGGGCGTGCAGGCATTCATGGGAGAGGGAGGCACGGTCTGGGAGGGCTGACAGCCTGTGCCACCTACATCTACTGAGGCGACCACGCTTACTTTAACATACATCACATATATCACTAACATATATAGCTCTCTCTCTCTCTCTCTCTCTCTCTCTCTCTCTCTCTCCTCTCTCTCTCCTCGTCTCTCTCTCGTCTCATCTCTCTCTCTCTCCATCTCTCTCTCACCGTCTCTCTCTCTCTCTCCTCTCTCTCTCCGCCTCGCTTCTCTCTCATCTCTCTCTCTCTCCTCTCTCTCTCTCTCTCTCTCTCTCTCTCTCTCTCTCTCTCTCTCTCTCTCTCTCTCTCTCTCTCTCTCTCTCTCTCTCTCTCTCTCTCTCTCTCTCTCTCTCTCTCTCTCTCTCTCTCTCTCACCAGCATGTGTTGCATGTATCCCAATGAATCTTATGCATGGTATATATTGAAGGACAGTGTTGTCACGAAGAGTAGATACATCGAAGAGAAGAGTAGATACATCACATGATAGAATGGATGTATGTAACCTATATAGAATGCATAAATTATTTTCACAACCATCATACAAATTCAATGTCTCAAAGACACTGAAAAAAATTACACTCGCTTCGTGGCAGTATGCTAGATTTTGCTCTCCAAATTACAGGACAACATTTTAATTATTGACTTTTTCTATATCCTGCAATATGGTATAATTATTATGTGCGAGTAATTGCCTTTCACATCTGGATCAATATCGATTTTTATCCTTCTCAGGTCCCAGGAGAGTCATGTTGAGTCTCCTTTATACAGCAGTACAGAAGGGAGAAACTCACCTCAAGAAAAAGGTTTTGTAGGTAAGTATGAAATGACCTGAACGTATAATCATCTTACAATTCCTCCACCTTATAACCGTAACTTCTTTATATTTTTCCTCATCTTTAGGCGTCTTTTCTAAAAAAAAGTCTCCCTGTTTTCAGTCTTGGTTTAATGTAATCTTACCCAATGAACAATTTTCATTTTCATTTTTCATCCCATGGAAATATATTACACACATTTAAGGTATTTTAATATATGTTATTTTGACTTCTGCGTGTATAGGGGTTCAAGGTTAATTATATAGATAGAGATACCTTCTGTGAGCTATGATTGGAACTTGGAAATAGTCAGAAACACACACACACCCACACACACACAGACAAACACACACACACACACACACACACACACACACACACACACACACACACACACACACACACACACACACACACACACACACACACACATACACACATACACACACACACATACACACATACACACACATACATACACATACACACACACATACACTCACACACCGCGATTTTTTTATACTGCCTGAATGGCTTGGTGGCTTAGAGCGTCTGGCACCATTCTATGGTCCGGCGTTCGATCCCCACTCATTCCCGGGGATTTTTCCACTGAACAATTCGGGCGGTTACTGCCCCCCTTGAGCAAGGGGATGGGGGTGTGTGGTGTGTGAGGTCTCAGCATTACCCAAAGATCGGTAGTAATGAGCTCCAAGCTCGCACCGGGAGGGTGAAACTGGCGATCGCGAGTCTGACTCGCGTGGACAAGACCATGGTTGAATGACACACACACACATACACACACACACACACACACACACACACACACACACACACACACACACACACACACACACACACACACACACACACACACACATCTCTAACTCACTGTTTTGCGTTCTACTCTGGTCCTGTGTAAATAAAATCACGCTCACTTCCCCTCTGTTGTCATCGGCATGCAAGGGGGAGCTGAAGATTAAACTGTTTTCTGACGCTCATAACGGCCCTGGCTGGACGCATGGCAAATCCCCTCATGAATTCGACTTTCCATCATGCGACTCGACCCAAGTTGGCGATGAGGATTTGCGCAGAATATGAAAGAAAGGTAGTCCTATATTACGGTTCCCGCCCCAAAAGCCGTACCGTACATATACGTACGTACATTGGCTGTAGAGAAGAATATAGAGAAGACCCCAGCTCACAAAAGACAAGAGAGATGGATGGTTTGCTTGGACTGTTCCTCGTATCTTCGTCTTATAAAACAATCACTCAATGACGTTCGAGGAATAAGACAAGAGGCCGAGGCGTGTCAAAGAGCGAGACACTGAGGCACGAGCATTGAGAGAGAGAGAGAGAGAGAGAGAGAGAGAGAGAGAGAGAGAGAGAGAGAGAGAGAGAGAGAGAGAGAGAGAGAGAGAGAGAGAGAGAGAGAGAGAAGCCCCGCCCCTCACCAGCGATTGGCCGCGTTCATCCCAGCGGTCGCCAATCACAGAGACTCCCGCCACCGCCGCCACGCACCAATCACTACCTCTCCCACCACACGAGGCTGTCAAGAAAAATGTCTTCCAATCAGGCTTCCCGTCGTTATTGGCGCCAAATCACAGCTTACAGCCGTGCGCCAATTTGAAGATAGGGCACGATTTTAGCCGCTACTGAATTACGACCCCCCAGCCCCTACCCCCTTCCACAACCCCACCCACCCCCTCCTGCCTGAAAGTTTTTTGTCGCAGAGAACCAGAAGCTCCTCGGCTGCATCTTTTTACGTCCTTAGTTTTATAAAAGATTTTTCTTATTTCCTTTCTTGAGATTTTTCTTTCCGTCCTTGAGTGTGCGTCGCTCCGGTGATAAAAGATGCCGGTGTTGTCTCTAGCTTTCCTGTGTGTGTGTGTGTGTGTGTGTGTGTGTGTGTGTGTTTATGTTTGTGTGTGTGTGTGTGTGTGTATGTGTGTGTGTGTGTATGTGTGTTAATACCTTAGTAGTACATAGATCCTTCGATAAACCACCCTAGTTTAGTTATTTATAGATATCATGTCACGGTGATACACTGTCTACTGTTAGGTATCCCTCCCACCCTCCCACCCTTGGTCATAATAACATGCAAGTGACCTCCTTAACTGTGATAGTGAGTGATCGATTTACCTTGAAACTCAAAAGACAAAGGTATTATTATAGATACTCTTATACGTACGGCCTATATGTCTGTGTCGTGTAATGCTTTGTCTTTGTCTGCCCTCACCCAAACATGCATATGTAGCCTACTGTATAGAATCTACTTCCTCACACATAGTTGTTTTCACTCTTTTTTTATCTGTCCTTCATTCCTCATTTACGATATAATACGTAAGTCATTTTTATGTTTTTTTCGCTTTCCATTCCTCTTTTAATTAAGTAAGATCTAGGTCGTCTTTCTCGTTTCATTCCTTTTCGCTTTCCTCTGCTCCTCTGTGAAGTTATATCCTGGTCGTCTTTGTCCACACCAGCCACCAACAGGAAGCCATCATGTGGGCGAAGGTTTTGGTGCTGAGTGACTAACGACTAGCATGACAGATCAAGGTCAAATCAGTACAAGGTCTGGTAGTTCCCGATCTGGTATATACGACTCTATTGCGTATACATGAAGGCCCGGGATCCCTTTGTATCAGCAATAGATTCTCCTTTTAGTATATGTACACACTCAGAAATAAGGGGTATATTAAGGGTAGAATTGTTACATCACACCATCACTACCCTTTTTATACCCTATGTCCAGGCTGGAGGGTAGATGCTGCTGATTATACCCTTCATCTACCCTTTATCTACCCTTTTTAGACGAGAGGGATGAGAAAGGGTATATTTGGGGTTGCAAAAGGGTATATTTAGGGTTGCAAAAGGGTATATTTGTAAGGGTAGAAAAAGGGTAGCAGTATTTCATCACTACAAATACCCTTTTTCTACCCTTTTCCTACCCTTCTTTTCTAAGAGTGTAGGGCATTTAATTGGTGTTGCGATATAGAGTATACATTTCAACACCACGTCAATAAGACTGACGCAGATTGAGGGAACATGAAGTGGTTGCATTAATAACTCTTGCGTTTGTTTTGATGGTTCTTGATCAGCCATAGTGGATACCTAAGTCATCAGCTGAGTTATTTTTAAGACCTCGACGTTTGTGTTTCTTTCTGATGGAGTTGATTGCTTTTTCATGGTAGCTTGTCCTTAACTTAACTTACTTAGTACTGATAGCAAGTAGAAATAGTAGTGCACGTGGTTATTGTTGTTGATATTTTTGTTGTTGCTGTTTTTGTTAAGATAATAATATTCATAAGAGCAGAGTGAGCAGCAAAAAAAGTAGTTATAGTAGTAGTAGTAGTAGTAGTAGTAGTAGTAGTAAAAGTAGTAGTAGTAGTAATAATAGTAGTAGTAGTAGTAATAGTAGTAGTAGTAGTAGTAGTAGTAGTAGTAGTAGTAGTAGTATATAGTAGTAGTAGTAGTAGTAGTAGTAGTAGTAGTAGTAGTAATAGTAGTAGTAGTATAGTATATAGTAGTAGTAGTAGTAGTAGTAGTAGTAGTAGTAGTAATAGTAGTAGAATAGTGATAGTCCTATAGAAGTAGCAGTATAAAAGTAGTAGTAGTAGTAGTAGTAGTAGTAGTAGAAGTATAGAAGTAGTAGTAGTAGTAGTAGTAGTAGTAGTAGTAGTATAGAAGTAGTAGTAGTAGTAGTAGTAGTAGTAGTAGTAGTAGAAGTATAGAAGTAGTAGTAGTAGTAGTAGTAGTATATATAGTAGTCGTCGTAACAGTAATAGTTGCAGCAAGGGTATTTTCTACTATACTGGCCACCACCTTCGATTTTATTTATAATTTCTGTAGGGGTAAAACAATGTTCACACGTCAACTTATTCTTTTGGAGGTCAATTTCTTCCATTACGGTACTGTAATGGTAATGGTAATGGTAATGGTAGTACTTATGGTACTCTCTTTTCTTTTTTATTCACTTTCCCTTGATCACTTCCATGCCGCGGCGCCTCTCACGTAACTCACACCTGCTCCTCCTTAATTATCACAGCCCCCTCGCCCCCCCCCCCCTCTCTCTCTCTCTCTCTCTCTCTCTCTTCTTCTCCCCTTTTCTCTCTCTCTTCTCTCCTCTCTCTCTCTCTCTCTCCTTCTCTCTCTCTCTCTCTC
>JACEEZ010006641.1:0-15000 GCA_016584305.1 Chionoecetes opilio
GGGTGTCCCGTGGGTTTTTCCCTTTTTGGAAAACCGCGGCGGCCTGCCCCCCCCCCAGGGGCTGTAGCGTGGCCCCCAAAGAGACAAGGCCTGTACATCGCCCGTGACGTCCCCCCTGAGATCCCGCGCCCCTCGATCACTCCGTCCCCTACAGGTTTACTTTCTAGTTCACCTTTGTTTATGTCGTTAATCTGAATCCTGCATTACCTTTTTTTGTTATTCGAGTAGTTCCTTAAAAAAACTTATTTCTGATTTCAGTGTTAAAGAAAGTCGTAATGTACACAAAACCAAAAAATTTAAAAATTACTTTTTTTGCCCATTAGTTATCGACTATCAAAGCTATCAGTATATAGGCGATCACCTGGGGGTTGGTCGGTATAAAATTAGGGCGAGAATCAAAATATGTTTTTTGGGAAAGGGTATAAAGCCTAAGGTTAGAAAACATGTGATAGCTTGGGGGCAGTGGCAGCTTTATGGGAGTTATCCCCTTTTTTCCAAAAACTGTATTTTATATAATTTTTAAAATAACAAAATAAAATTTAAAAAAAAAAAAATTTTTTTCAGGTGCGTTTTTCATCGGCGAGAGACGGCCCGGGCGATCGAGGCGACGTTGGAGACCCTCGGGGGAAACCACCCTCCCGGAAGACCACCGGCCCGCAGGTCGTGCGTTCAGAGAAAGTCGGGTTTTTGGAGTGGAAGGTAAGTACACCGACTACCTCTCGAAGCTATTGTTGAAGGCGGGTGAGTAGAGAAAAATCGGGACCAGAATCCGGTGTCGGGGTAGCTGTGGAACTTAAACGTGGGGCCCCTGAATTCCTTCCCCATGGAAACCCCAAGGCCCCGCCAAAAAACGTGCATCTACACGGCAGTATCCGACGGAGATAAAATTTTTGTCAGCCCTAAAAAGCCTCCCTCCTGGTTAACCTTATTTGAACCCCCAAGTCGGGAAACCAGTCCCCATTCTGATTTCAAAAACGCTTCAGGGACAAAAGTTCCAATTATTTTCTATCACAAAAATGTGAACATGTTCCCCCAATGAAAGAGACTTGGAAACTCTAAAAAAGAAAAGCAGGTGAATGTAGTATTCTACTGGTAGTATGACTGTCCTAAAAAAAAGTCTTCCCAGACATCAACACTAATCAAGAGTTTATGCCCCGATTTTGCTATTCTGTCAGGTCAAGTTAAAAAAGCACTCCAATACATGAAACACTTAGCTAGCTTCAAAACTGAATAATCAACACTAAGAAAAGGGCCGTCAGAAATGCGGGACGGCAGGGATAGCCAAAACCATTAGAGACATTGTTCCGGGCGAGCACACTACACCTTCATCTAAAAATTACCTAGGAAAAGGGACGAAATGAGAATGAAAAGAAAAGAAACAGATAAATTTTATACGATCAAAAGGTTGAAGGAGAAGTTTCCAAAAACTTTTCGAATACTCAGAGAAGATATTTCCCCAACAAGAGGATTATACAGTCACCCCCTTGCCCCAAAAAATTGGAATCATTAATTTGTTGTGGGTTAATCTTCTGAAGGTTCACAAAGAAAAATGCACAAAGACTAAAATCCGATTTGGGAGGTGCAGTAAAAAATATTTTCCGACGAAAAGGGACAGTTTTTGATGGTTCCATGCTTGTCTCTTTAAAAGGTGTTGTTTTGGGAAAATAAAAATCTACATAGGGAGCTCAAGTTGGAAAGGGCAAAGCCCTACAGATACAAAAAAAGATCATAGATCAGACTTCGTCACATATCCGAACGGCCATAAAGAAGGACATGATTTTCACCCCGGGGCCTATCATCCGTCTGATGTACTACTCATATCCCCAACCAAATGATTACAGCGATTTCTGGTCGGGTCCTCACTGGAAACAAAAGTACTACGAAAAAAATCCCAAGGCTGCTATTCTTTTCGATCATTTTGCCGGACAGTATACGCTGTTTACCGTGGGGGTATAAAAAACCAAAAAATTTCCCGCTTCCCTTTTTCGGTAAAAGCACTCACTGGAAACTAGGTCATTCGGGTCTGAATAAGTTTGGACATGGGGGGTCTTTTACCCTGGGAAAAGAATGATCCCCTCTGGTCTGCAGAAGTTGGGAATGGGCTTTAACCAAGAGCTGTTCTACCCTCCATCGCCCCCTGTCTTCACAAAACTTGCATGGGTAATATAGACCAGACTGGAGGGACACTTACGGAAAAGGGACTCACATCGGTCAAACGGAAAAGCGGCCAGACTAAGTTCTATGTTAATTAGCTATGCTAATTAAAAATTTTTAATTATTGGGTGTATTTTGGCGGCCTTTTGGAAAAAAAGGGGATAACTCATATAAACTGCCACCCCACAATGCTATCACAGTTTTTTAACTCTAGGCATTTTCCTTCTCAAAAAAACTCTTAGCTTTTTGCCCCCAATTTGATACCGGGGACAAAATTTCGGGCCCGGGGGTGACCGACTAAAAGAAAAATGACAATATGAAAATAAATACGTAAGGAACTTTTATGTGTGTATTTGCAAATCACGCGAAATTACCTTTTTGTTACAAATTTTTTCATTGATTAAATTGCTCACTTCAGGGTTTCCAGGACTTTCATGAAAACTGTATGATTTCTCAAAACTTTAGTATAAATTTTGCCCCTGATGTCTTTTATACTTCGTTCTTTTAAAATTCCATTGTTTGGGGTATTTTTAAAAAAAATATTATTTTCCCGTTGCAAAAAATTACGGAACACTGGGGATCAGGTTAAAAAAAAAAATTAGTGCAAGGGAAAATAAAATGCACCATGGAACCAGCCCACCCTTTTTATCAAATATAGTAAAATAAATTCCCGGTGGGATTCCCTATAAAACCACAATTTAAACAAAAGGGTTAAAAAAATTAGAATTTTGAGGAATTCCCCGTATACATTGCGTGGTAATCACTGCGCGCCTCGAAAAGGGGAATGTTTTTAAAGTATAAATCCCATGTTACAACAAAATAAAGAGAATATTTCAAACACTTACAATTGTTTAGTATTTCGTGCGTACCCTTCCCCTTATGACCCCCTTTTAAAGGGACGTGGTACACGTCAGCAAAATTTTGAAGGGAAATCTGGCTTAAATTATTCCCAAAAACTTCGGAGCTCCATTTCAAGCTTGGGGGGTGTAGAGGGGTCACTGGCGGAGTTGCCTTTAAAGATGGCAACCCCCTTTTCCAAATCCTATTTGTTGCACGACATTCCGCGAAGTGGTTGAGTCGTATCTAGCTATCGGGTTTTACTGTTTTGCCAACAGCTCTGCAATGGCCAGCTTTTAGTAAGCTTGTCCCGACATACCAATAGGCCAGCCATGCTTGGTATACTCATGCATTTGATTTAAATCTCCTGCATAGCTGGGCAGTTGTCCGCTTCTCCTCTGTTATGCACTAACCTTTCAAAGTCCCCAACTTCCTGGGCTAATCCAGCCGTACTCAAAACATCGTTCTTCGGGCTCCAATACCCGTGTATGCCGTAATTCATTCCTCGCCTGTGTAGATATTTGCAATTTTCCATGCCCTTTTCATCAGCCACCCAATAAATGTGGCCTGACATGCTGCGGGGGAGTAATGATACCCCCGCTGCCCAACTCGCCGTTTTGGTGGCTGATGTTTGAGCCGCTTTTGAGAGCGACTCAGCCCACTCTATTCCTTTAAAGTAATCGTCCAGACCCATTTTTTTTTTGCCGAATTATGTTGAATGTACATTCAAAACACCTAATCCACCAAAAATAATTTATTTCCAGGCCTTATTTCCGTAAAAACACGACTTTTGTAAAAAGCGCGCGAAAAAAAATCTTCCCTCCAACAGGGCTACGACTGTTATTGATGACGTCAGAACAGGGACGCCCGCAGACACTCTGTCTGGAAACCTGTCGGCAAATGTTATGATGAGCGATTGTACTTCGGTGTCAGACAGTGAATCTGTCGCTGTGAAAAGATTTAGAGTACGATGCTCAATCTGACACCGAAAGAAATGACGCTGGTCGCGTATACTATGAGGAAAACGAACCTCAGATTGTCATGGGATCCTATAGTTGAGCCCGAGTACGAGGTGGATTAACAGGTGTTCTCTTTATCTTTCTTATCTGTCTCTTTATCTTGGCAGGAGGTATGAGATATGCACTCGCGCGTATGTCCCCCGGTGAAATTATGAATTATTTAATCATAATTTCTACTAGTTATGGACAATTACAGTATCTTATAAGTTTTAATACACAATCGATATTAATAAACGGCTGTTATTTACCAAATAAGCAGTACATGAGAACAGCAGGGCTGTCATAAGCAATAATGTAAAGGGCTACTTGGCATTATGTCGGCGAGGGAGAGGCAAGGTGGGTAGGGATGGGGTGCCGTGCGAGGCTACATCAGCTGTGTCCCTCCTTCTCCCGCCCAGATTAGCGGCAGTGTTTAGTTTGAGAGAGTTAAAATCATGACTTATTTAGTATCAATTTGAGAGAAATAAGCTGTAGACAGTGTTGTACGCTTACGGTAATGTGGAGTATTTTTCTGATATGGGGATTATTTACGGATCGTGGTCATCTCTGAAATTATGAACATTAGTTTAATTATAATTGTTACAAATTAGGGAGCATTACAGTATCTTATAACGAGACAAAGATTCATTAAATTTACTGATAAGCATTACATGAAGACAGCATAGCTGAAATTTGACACACTAATACTGTAAAATGCTACGTGGCAACGTCTACAGCTGAATGTCAGTAATCTCCCGGCAGCTCGATCTACTTACTCTTACGTATTGTCTCTTGTCATCATGACTTACCTTAATGTTGTGATGATCACATCAAGTGTTCAAAGTGGCCACCATCAGCTTCAATACACAGTTGCGCTCGCTGAAGTATGGAATGAACACTTTTTCTTAGAATTTCTGGCTGTTCTTGATGTGCTGTGAAGCTGCCATTATTCTCTCCAGAAGTTCTTGCTTGTTGTCACTTTTCTTATTGTATACCTGTGATTTCATGTCTCCCCAGAGATAAAAATCCAGTGGTGTTAGGTCTGGTGATCTGGCAGGCCATGGGTGTGGTCCTCCCCGGCCTATCCACCGTCCAGGAAATGCTTGGTCAAGATGCTGCCTCAAATTGCTTACTGAAGTGGGTGGTGCCCGTCATGCTGAAATACTAGTCGGCGCCGTGTGTCCAGGGGAACATCTAGGAGTGAGGGGAGGTGATCTATCAAAAAGTTAGCATAAATATCCCCGTTAATGCGATCTTGAAAGATGTGTGGGCCAATCAAGTGCTCACCAATATTACCGCCACAACAGACATTAATAGAAAATCTTTGCTGGAAATTACTTTCTACCATCTTGTGAGGATTCTCCTTTGATCACCAATGTTCATTATGAGCATTATGCATTCCGGCACGGGTAAATGTGGCCTCATCGGTGAACAAAATATATTTCCACAGCTGGGAATTTGCTTGTAGCGATTTACAAAACTCCAATCGCCTCACTGAATCTCCATCCTGAAGATGTTGAACCTTGTGCAGATGATATGGATGAAGACCTTCTTTTCTCAGCACCCTCCATGCTTTCATGTGAGAAACTCCAAGTCGGAGGGAAATTCTTCTTGTGCTTATGTCTGGGCTGTTTTCCGCTGCATGAAGAATCTGCCTCAACCTTTCCATGTTCCCTATCCTTTCAGCTGTTGCACCCATTCCAGGGAAAGATCCTTTGTCACGAAGGTGTTGAAAATACCCTGTAAAATGTTCGAACATTGGGACATTTCTGTTAGGGTATCTTCTTCTGTATTCCTGTACGGCAGCATTTTCACTTCCATTGCAGAACCCGTAGATAAACACCATATCCGCATACTCCACGTTACTGTAAGAGTACGGCATTGTCCGCAAAGTTCACTCTCTCAAACTAAACACTGCCACTAATCTGGGCGGGAGAAGGAGGGACCCCAGCTGATGTAGCCTCGCACGGCACCCATCCCTACCCACCTTGCTCTCCCTCGCCGACATAATGTCAAGTAGCCCTTTACATTATTGCTTATGACAGCCCTGCTGTTCTCATGTACTGCTTATTTGGTAAATAACAGCCGTTTATTAATATCGATTGTGTAGTTAAAACTTATAAGATACTGTAATTGTCCATAACTAGTAGAAATTATGATTAAATAATTCATAATTTCACCGGGGGGCATACGCGCGAGTGCACATCTCATCCCTCCTGCCTCCCGCTAGCCGTGAGTTACATGACGGCCGCGGTAATTCTTTCTCACTCCATGTCACGTAAAGGAAGCTTCAGAAAGCATATGGGTATAGAGCATTTTGTTCTTAGAATAATTCGGTCTATCTCCTGTATCAACATTTGCATAAACTCGTGTTACACCCTGTATTATCTCTGTGTTTACGTGTCCTCTCTGATCAGCGCGGGAAGATGAGCCTCCCTGATGCTACGTCACCGAGCCGAGCCTGAGCGTCTGCAAACCTTGAGAGCGTTTTGAAAACTCGGGGAATTTGCAGATTTTGATTGCGGATTATTTAAAAACGGCTGACTGGATACAAAAAGTGACGACATATTGTTGATATACTCGTTAGTGGCTATGCTTTGATTGCATTAAATCAGGAATGATGAAATGGTCTGGACGATTACTTTAAGCTTTGTACCTTCAAGGCCAGATACTGCATTTGACATTTCATTTTTACTAATACACCAATCACAGGGGCATGATGGTACGCAACCACCCTTATCAAGGCGGTCTTCCATAGCCATCTTTTCATTCTTTGACAATTTTCCATTTGTCGCCAGGCGCGTGATTTTTCTCAACAGCAAAGCATCTTTTCCCTGCCTTTGCACTACATCCGTTGCTACAGCATTTAATCCTTCGGTGTCTATCCCTTTCACCGCCATCTTGGTTTGTAGCTCTCTAAGAGCTAAATGAGCTTTTTCGAGCTCTTGGGCTTTTTGCCAGTACTCGTGTACGGCTTTACTTTCACCCTTCGTGCCAGGAAACTTGGTCACATTAATACGTGCCCTGGCTTTTATCGTTTCTATCTGTCAGCAGGGACTCCACTAGCTTCAACTTCTGTTCATGCTCTTCAAGCAGATCGAACATATCGCCAACTAGTATAGTCCCTGCCCCAACTTATCTTCGACACTTGCACCGCCCCGTAGGCAGCTGCAACGCTCACCGCAATTCATCCGGCGGCGATTCCAGCCCACTCTCTGAGGCTACCTGACCATGTTGGTCCTTTCCCAAGGGATTTCTTGTCGAACCCCCTTATCTACACCGCTGGATAGGGGAGAAGCGCTATATTTCTTCATCATGGGCTACAGAGTTGTAGTGTCTTTGAGGTGGCAACCCTACTAAAGATGACACTCCAACAGCCAGCTTTATTCAAATCTTACTTGTGGAATCAAAAGGTTTTTTTAATCAAAAACCAAACAGCCTATGTGTTGTTGTTCTATTTANCATCAAATCTTAATTATTGGTCAGTTCAATTTTTTTTATCTTTGCCAGCCATCTGGTCAGACTACGGAACTCTCCAGAGTCTTAACGTCCTTCAAATAATCCCTATCGTTATCGGTTATGGTCATATATGGGCGTTATAGTAAGGATCCCGCTAATATTAAAGCCCACCAAAAATCTAAGTAAGTCTTCAATACCACTCCACTCTGAAATAGGTGTTCGGAGGGTCGACATTACATATAAAACCATCCTTCTTGAATATTAGGGTAAAAATATTAAATTCTTCTACATCAAAGTAACTGGTTGGTATTAGGGACAGTCTTTTCTGAGGTACGCGAGTTTTCATTACTTAAATAGTTATTTCGGGATTATAAGTTTTCATCTGAAGTCACGGTGAGACTTCCAAACAAGTTCCATTTTGTTGCGGAAGCCCACGAGGCCCCAACGAGTCATTCGTCTCTCGCGTCACTGCAGGTAAGACCTTCGTCCCTAACTCCTGTGTTCTTTCTCCCTTAGTATATTATATCTATATATTTCTATATAAATATATAGGTACAGTTCAGTGTCACTAAGGCATAGATGTTCCGCCCATCCTATAAGTGTTATTAACGACATTCGTCTCTTCGCGTCACTGCAGGCTGTCCGTGTCTCCTTCAGAAAGCCACATGGTTTTACTGTAACACACAAACAACACTTTCTCGCCATATTCTTTCTCTACTAGATACCTATCTTCCAGGTGTGATTTATAAATATTAAGTATTATGTTACCTAGTGTAGGGCAATGCACTGAATAGAAATTCTAGTGAAGGAGATTTTATGCTCAGAAGAGCTTTATCTCATCACTAAGGGAGATTCCTAGGTCAGAGCGTGAAGTCGCATTTCTTATGTCAGAGTAGAGTTTTCTCTATATAGTGTTAACCTTATATGCTGAAGATGATCTCAAGTGAGAGACTTACCATGTTTACAAAATAAATAGGATTTCATTTACAAATATAGTTCTTGTGTTATTATGAAAACCCAGGTGATTATTCTGAGTTAGGAAAATAATTCCCCACACTTCCAAAAAGAGTTCCGCCTTTACTAGGTATAATCCCTAGTACCGACCACGACTACCAAGATCAATCTAGTATTAATATTAATCTAACGTGCCCCGGGAGTAATCATAGCGAAATACTCGTCAGGGCTGGTGGCAGCTAATCCCTAACCTAAAACTTATTATCCCTCCCCTTAAGTATACCCCCTTGTTCAGTACTATCCGTAGTGAGAAGTGGTTACACTACAATCAGATAGTGAAGTCAGAAGACTAAGTTAAATCCTCCCGTCAAGTTGTAATCATTTATCAAATCATCCCCAAATAATATCATTCAAGTAACGTTGACGAGTTATAATACCCCAGACCAGTTACCCCAAATTTCCATCAACACACTTGTATGTAAGCATTTGCTGAGTACCTGTTTTGGGTGTGTCTGTCTCTTTTACGACGAAAATATATCCAAAACACAGTGTGGCGTTCAGCATCTCCACAGAAACCATCTCGCGGTCAGGATCTGTTATCACCCACTTTCCTGTTGTCATCACACCGCTAGGCACTCAGCTCAGCTCCACCAGCACCTGCTGGCCGCCGCTCCCTTACCTCACGGCTCACATCCCTGATACTCCTAACCCCTCAACCCCAGAAGCTGTCATCCTAACTATCATCACCCGCTGATCTCTTCACACTGTCTGTCTTCTACTGGAATATTCGCGGCATCCGCTCCAACATACAGGAGACTTTCGTCTCCTTATTTCGTGCTGAGCTTCAAGTTATCTAGCTGCCTCCGAGAACATTTTCTTATTTACCCCCATGCATATCCTGATTCCTAATTACGATTTTGTTTCCTCTTCTTGCCTTTTCCTTCAGAAAACAAACAACCAATGTTTCTCCAAACGTCATTTCTCCTCCCTCTACCGAACTCCTTGTATTTTGATTGTCTTTAAAGATACCCGCACTGACTGAGTTAGTCTTCTTCCTCCAACACATAAACCTGTTGACATAGGATAAACCAGAGGACATAGGGTGATCAGAGAGAGAGAACGTGGCGGTGGAGCTCCCGCTTGTATTTAGTAAATAAAAGTTTCAACTGTCTTGCATACAGGACTGTCGTTGAGGTGCCAAGCACTTAAATTACTTCGTGGTTAAATGTTCGTCGCAAGAAAGACAGACACACCCAAAACAGGTACTGAGCGAAAGCTTACATACAAGTACATACTTCCTGAAGCCTCATTCTGCTTGAACTTGCAGTGTTTCCATGAAAAGACGATTAAATTTTTTTTCTTCAAGTATTCTATGTTTTGCCAGTATTTTCATCAAGTGCAGAAAAATAAAATGGTAAACTACAATTTTTATCAAGAACTGTTTCAGTTGTTGTATTTTGAGTAATTCTGATATGTCCCGAAGAAGTACAGGGAATTTACGGTAAATGATAGAGCATTCAGGCTCAAAGGGGCAGAGGAAGTGAGAGCGCGAGAAACATCTGGCGGCGTTAGCTTTCCAGAAAACTCGCCATAATTACCCTTATTATGGTACAACCGTGACCTAATCGCGACCGTCTACCGCCATGACTCTTGGTACTGGCCTCAGAGACAAGTGCTAAAAAATATGCGGGGAAATAATAACTAACTTATAGCCAAGCAGCAAATATTAACGTAAAACCTACAACTGTCCTGATCAACACAACTTACGCAAATTTGGAGAAAGATACAGCCGCTAAAATCATGACTTTTATGTTGCACGCCAATTTTCAAAACTTAATTAAAAACAGGCACATACAAGACAAAAAAATATAAACTATCTAAACTTAGTAATTCACCAATCGTTATACTTTCGGACAACCCACTTTCGTTGCAAATAGTAAATTTTGCCAGCAAAACCGCATATAATTATCAATCTACGGTAGAGAAAATATTAGTAGATAAAAATGTAGAAGTGGAAGAAAGTATTAGTGAGTAGTAGCAGATAGGAATGAAGAAATGCTTAAGAGCTAACTACAGGGCGAGATCTGGGGTCTAGAGATTATAGCAAAGAAAAGTGGAGGATGGTCCAAAGAATCTATTTATTAACTTAAAACAAATTGTAGAATCAATAGAAGAATGCAAACCTACATGTCTCGATACTATATAACAGTAATTACAAAGAGGACAGAAAAATATATGAAAAATAAATGAGGAATAATGAAATTGAACTAAAGGATTGTTGGCGAATCATTGAATACCAAATATTCAGAAAAATCTGAAACGGTCCATTCCTGAAAAGAACACCACCTCCAGTAGCAAGATATATAAGTTTAATCAAATAATAAGTAAAATCTGTTTAATTATTTATATTGAATTATCATATTGCAGTTATGAAAATCAATTATCAAAAAACTTATTTTTTAACGTAGTTCATTGGAGGCCTTACAAATATAACCTGATAAACACATATTATGAACTGGGGGGGGGGGGGGGGGCACTCAGTAGACCGCATACCTCCTCCCGAATATATCATCAATTGGTTGCCATGGCAACAGTTGTGATTCGATTTCATCCAAAATTAAATAAGTTCTTCCTTATACCAAATAGACTTGGTATACCAAGTTTGGTCCAAATCTATTTGTAACTTTTCGAGAAATCCTGTACACTAACAATCAAACAAGCAAACAAACAAACAAACAGATCGGGGTGAAAACATTACCTCCCTCCACCTTCGTTGGCAGAGGTAATTAAACACAGATATTGCTCACATTAATATATATGGTTTATCGTCCAATAAAATGATTTAAAAAAAACTGATATCCAACGCATGCAATATATTCTTCAAATAAAATTCACGGAAGTAGTGCAATAATGGTCAAAATGCATATCCAACACATAAAAACTATTTCTTAGAAGACATTTTACATGTCACAATGAACACAGTTAATGGTCTTATAAATACCGCTACAGCATACATTCCGCATAGAAGATATTATTTACCTAGTCCCGATTTCCACAGCCTGGCATCAAAATCGCATCCATTATAACATACATACATGGGGATTTAAATGCAACACATCAAATAATTAGAACATAAGAAAACTAGGAAATAGACGTCCACACTAAAGATGTGGAACGTGTCCAAGCTCGCACAGGCTAAAGTCAACTTTTTAAATACCCTCACCTTAAAATACTGTCTGTCTACTAAAAGTAAAGTAGCCAGTAAAATTATATTACTTAAGAAAACATGCCACATGTTGATCTAGACGAGCGAAGCGAACTTGGACACCTATTTATGCCAAATTCATTCTTTGGTACTAAATAGATTGGTGAATCTGTCATATAGGCTTGTAAAATGTTTACTCCACGAATGTTGGAAAGGAGGCTACAGGCGCAAAGGAAGAAATTTGGCACAGAAGGTTATATTTCGTCTCTTAACTCATTTATGCAGGACTATTACTATCTGAAAACAATAAGAGTTATGTAGTCTAATGTATTTTTATTTACAGATTATACGCGTAAAACTGCTTATTGTCCATAATAGTTCCTGCATAAATGAGTTAAGAAACGAAATATAACCTTCTGTGCCAAATTTCTTCCTTTGCGCCTGTAGCCTCCTTGCCCCTATTCGTGGAGTAAACATTTTACAAGCCCATATGACAGATTCACCAATCTATTTAGTACCAAACAATGAATTCGGCTGAAATAGGTGTCCGAGCTCGCTTCGCAAAAAAAAGAGCGAATTATTCGTTTGAAATACGTAATCGGCAACTCGTCACCTCAGGATTCCCACGAGCCAATCAGAGGCCTAGCTACGTTGTCAGCCAATCAGCGTTCAGGAACCACTGGGCGGCCATGTTTACTTATTATCCCAGATATACAGACATATTAAGAGTAAATAAGCTGAGATTTTCCCTTAGAGAAACTCTAACACGTAGAGAAAATTAAAGCTAGCTCACTTCCATTGTAATTTTTAGATAGCGAGTGGTTTAATACGTAGAGAAAATCAGAGTTAGCTCACTTCCATATAGACTTATTTAATGGGAAATAAGGCGAGATTTACCCTTAAATACCTTATTTATGTGACAATTATTAGTGACAATAGGAGTATTGCTATTGATAAATATAGGGTGGACGATAATACATTGCCGCCATATTAGCCTTTCAGCGTAATATTCTCCCTGAAATATATGACATCATAGTTTAATGCCGGTAAATGGAATATTTTGACGTGTTTTCGCTAAGTGTCTCCCGCTGAATACTACAGAGACGTACCGAGGGTACACCTTGATGCGCTGATCCTAGGTTCGAGTCCCGCTTCCCAGAGATTAGCTTCTATGGACCACTGTGGCCCGCGCCGTACCCGTGGCCGCGGCGGTACGGGGCTGACGCCGTTATAGTGGACGAGAACTGCGCGTTCGCTCTTTAGGTCACACACACTGGGGGGCTAACACCTCACTCTTAATCTCTCTCGCTTTACCACATACACCACACCTGTCACTGCACACCTGTACGGCCTCGCAACACACCTGTCGCCTGTGTATCACCGTAAATAAATGACTTGGAAGTTTCGACGGTGTCGTCGAAAACTATTCCGTCGAACCTTCCTGTTACCCATCCTAACACCCACCCACAAACCCACACACACTATCACAACCCTACACACATCCTGACACATACACACACCCTAAAATACAGCCCCACATACACCCTATATCCTAACACACGGATACAGTTGATTCGGGCCTCCAGTTGAATCAGGCCGCCTATATTAAATGCATACCAAGCATGCATTTATGCATAACCTTATAGGTTTTAATGAAACCTAACCTAACCTTAACCACAAAGTATACCTAACCTAACCTAACCTTAACCACAAAGTATACCTAACCTAACGTAACCTAACCTAACCTTGACCACAAAGTATACCTAACCTAACCTAACCTAACCTTAACCACAAAGTATACCTAACCTAACCTAACCTAACCTAACCTAACCTAACCTAACCTAACCTTAACCACAAAGTATACCTAACCTAACCTAACCTAACCTAACCTAACCTTAACCACAAAGTATACTGGCTGCTGGGTATGCATGCTACTATAGGCGGCCTGTTTCAACTGGCGGCCCGAATCAACGGATACCCTAACACACCCCTACACAACCTAACACATCCTAAAACACAACCAACACACACACAAACCCTTAAACATCCCCATACAACCCTTACATCTTTACACACCCACCCACAATCCCACACACGCTATCACAACCCCATCCATACACACCCTAACATATCACCACACAACCCTGACACCCTGATTCACCCTTACATACCCCCACACACAGATTCCCACACCCTTACACACCCACACACCCAAGAACACCCTTACACACCCTAAAACACACCCCACACACCCTAAAACACCTTAAAATCCCCCACAAGAATTTCAAAACAAAACGTCAAAACATCCTACACCAGAATCCTACGCGGGTATCCTAATATCCTTCCCACCTCGTATCCTGGCACTGTGGGACTCTGGGACGCCGGAAGGATTGTGTAGGACGCGTAGACAACACTATCACACTATCCTACTAATATCCTAACACTATCGAGCCTCTGAGAAGCCAAGGCAAGGCTAACACCCAACCACAAACCCATACTCAAACTCACACAGTTGCCAGATCACCCTGATAAAAATATCCTTATTTGGAAATTAAAACTCCCCTTTTGATTCATATTTCCCGTCACACACACGCACACGCACATAAAAATATTTAGCATGAACTCAATGGTTTCTTTTTTCCCCATTTATGCCTTTTTCTTTCCCTTTCGAAGCCAAAACTATTTCGTCAAACTGTAACTTTTGACTTGGCAACACTTCTATGGCCTGCACAGTGCACAGCCTAAAATAAACAGTTTTACGCGTATAATATGTAAATAAAAATACATTAGACATACATTAACTCTTATTTGTTTCTCATATAGTGAATAGTTCCTGCATAAATGAGTTAAGAGACGAAATATAACCTTTTGTGCCAAATTTCTTCCTCTACGCCTGTATACCCGTTGCCTACAAAAGTAGTTACAAGAAGAAGAAGAAGAAGAATTCGTGGAAGCATTTTACAAGCCTATATGACACCTGATTTCGGTTGAAATAGGTGTCCAAGCGAGCGAAGCGAGCTTGGACAATAAGGAAGCTACAAGAGGCCGCGAGGCCTACACGTGGTAGTTCCGTGAAAGTATCACCTAATTGGTAATACTTTAAAAAATACAGTAGGAAAAGGCTACTAATAGACAAAATAAATTATCCATATGAGACCAGATTTGAAAAAAATATCCTGCACCAAGTAATTGTTCTCCACCAGACATCATTCTCATTAATAACATTTTTTTTTACAATCATATTATCATGCAAACAGGTTCGGGTACTGACTGCATCTGACCATATTCTTCTTATCATGACAATAACCACCCGAGCAACTAAGATTCCAATACCATATAGACTTATTTACAAAAAAAATACATAAACTATTTGTACGTGGTAATAGTTAACGT